>VMDR010013178.1:0-25365 GCA_007922815.1 Macrotus californicus | reverse complement strand
CCCCCCCCGTTTTTTAATAGCCTGACTTTCCTTATAAAGATGACCTCCTGGCATTGGACTCCAGCTGCCTTGTGTCCATTGTTCTTCTGTTCCTTGTCTCATTCATTATTTTTAAGGTGAGTTTCTGGCTAAACGTTGGGGGCCCATTGGACTGTGATACTGCCCGACTAAACCTCGTTGCCTTGCCTCCCTAGAGGTCACAGGAAGTAGCAGCGTTGCTGCTGGCACGACAGTAGGGAGAACGTCTAGGGAATGTCCTCCCTCTTGTCTTCAGAGGGTAGTTGGAAATGCCAGAACCCTTACTAAGTAAGGGCTACCATGTTTTTGGAAGTGGTTTATGATTTGGATTGAAAATCGGCTACAATCCCCAAGGTTCAGAAACAGACTTGTCTTCGGCACACTGATTATCAGACCTGAAACCCCACCTCTGGTGTTTCTGTAAAATGATGATGATGGACCTTGTGACATCAGCCCTGGTTGGTGTGGTTCAGCAGTTGGAGCATCGTCCGGTGACTGAAGGGTTGTGGGTTCAATTGCCGGTGGGCACACACCTGGGTTGCGTGGTTCTCTCCCCAGGCTGGGTGCATCCTGGAGGCAACCAGTCAGCGCCTCTCTCCGACATCGATGTTTCTCTCCCTCTCCCTCCCTTGGATGAGGAATTAAAAAGACAAACAAACAAACTCCAAAACTTACGACATTTAAGTGAGAGCAAGTAGGGATAGGGCCTGGCCTGTGCTAGGTTTAAGTGAGCATCAGTTTCTTTCTTTGGAGAAACGTGGGGGAAAGCACTGTAGGTCGAGTCCCCTTACCTTGGAACACGTGATGTGCTGCATTCCAGCATGTGTAAATTTTGTTTGGATTCTTTTAGGCTTATCTAATCAACTGTGTTTGGAACTGCTATAAGTACATCAACAACAGAAACACACCGGAGATTGCTGTGTACCCTGCCTTTGAAGCACCTCCACAGGTGACTGACCTTCTCTGTATTTAAACTTGGCTAGTTGTTGTTGAGCATTCTCTAGACCCTGGGTCTTGACTTTCTCTTTAATGCTGTGACTAGTTTAAGGCGTGCACAGCTTAAACCCCCAAGAGTGAGCCTTTCTCGGTTGGACTCCTGGGTCGAGAGACAGCCTGCACTACTGATCTCATTCAGTTTGCATGTTAAAGTTGGATTCGTAAGTGGTTTCCGAGAGTATTGCATTTGGGGGGGGGGGGGGGATTAGGCAGGAAATAGTAGTGTGACCCGTACCAGGCTTGTGGCTTCGGGAGCTTCTGAGGATGGATGTACCATCAGTTGTTCTGCTTTCAAAAAACCATGCATATGACCCTAAAGACAAGCTGATTTTCTATGGGGATGTAAATGATTGGGTTCCATGAATCTTGGGGGGATGCTTAACTCTTGGGGCCCTCTGGGTGCTGCTGTAACTCTGGCCAGGTTTTCAGCATGTAGAGGTATGTGACCCGTGCAGGGCTAGCCTGTCACACTGGGAATCAGGTTAGAATGCCACTCCCTTACGTGGATATTTCCTTTACCTGGGAGGAATGATGTAAGTACCTGCTCCTTTGATTTAGATGGTGATGAAACTCAGGACCCAGCATCTGGTTGGCGACTTCCTTTAGCATGGGTCAGCGGGGCCCTTATTCTGGGTTCACAACTCCCTGAGGTGCAGTTGGCGTTGGTGCTTCATCAGTCACGTGGGGAGGGCAGGGGAAGCAGAGCCACATACTTCCTCTCAGGGTATTTTGGTAGCCCCTCAGGGTCAGTTCAGGAGCAACATTTTGCCCTCCCTTCCATCCCTTCCCCCCTCTCCTCCTCCTCCACCTCTAGCAGTCTTAGATCAGGTATCTCACCGGCATGTGAAGTGAAGTTGAAGTTCGAGGTTACTAGGCATCTCCCAGGAATAACTCAGCTGACAGTTTCTCCAGCTCTTCTCTGTGGGTTCATATGCCCCTGCTGTAAAATCTGAAAGCTGAACCGTTCCAAGTAGGATTTTAAAGGAGAATTAAGTCTGATAAAGTGTTTTTCTCTCTCCAGTATGTTCTGCCAACCTATGAAATGGCCGTGAAGATGCCTGAGAAGGAACCACCGCCTCCTTACATACCCGCCTGAAGACGCTCTGCCTTTGTCAATAAACCCTATACCAGCTTTCCGTCCCGTTTGTTTTACAGAGTGCTGCAGTACAGGGCTCTGCAAACCTTTTTGATATAAACTCCGTTTTCCTTTGTTTAAGCATTTATTTTCAAACACTAACAAGCTTTTTGGACATCTATTAAAAGTCAGGTTTTTTTGTTAAGTCTATTACATTTTAGTAGGTTTTGAGGACAATCTAGGATAAGCAAGAGCAAAGTGCCATTGTTTGCCTTTCGGGGGGTGGGGTGGGAAGGGGTGTTCTCTGCACATTTCCTTTTTTAACTTTGCACTTTCTTTATATAATAGTTTGCATTTCGGTTATTTGCTGCCCTGGATACTTTCAGGAGAAATGAGTAAGATATTCAGGGTGAGTGAGTTGGGTATAAGATCTGAAGTTTTTAGCTATGAAAACAGGAAAAATACGCAACATTTTAACTTGACTGTGGAAGATGGTAGTTGCATGTTTCTAGTTTGTATGTGTTCATCTTTGTGATAAGATGCTTTAATAAATCTCTTAAAATTTACTGTTGTCATTTTTAAGAAGTCTACTACTTTTTTTTTTGGTAGGTAAAGCCCGACATTTTCCATTACAGTAAACTCAGACTGCCCCGCTTTCTGATACTTTGAGACCGCAGTGCTGTACTTTGCGTTAGAAAGCGTTTCTTTAATCCTGTAGCTCAGAAGTACTGTTTAAAGTTCTGGAGAGGATACTGCTCGAATCACAGGCCAGAAATTAATGGTTTGGTAGGAAAATTACATGGGTGGTGTGGCAGGCTGCATTTCACCTTGAGATAGTTGGTCGGGAAATGAGTTCAGGAAGAACATTCATGTTAAAATGCATCATTTGGCCTCCAGAGGGGACCCAGAGAGAAAGCAGAAGCAAACTGCAGTTGATGGACCCCGCCACTGAAATTTTCTGAAAATACTCCACTTTGCACCTTGCTAAGAATGCAGCAACGAGAATGCTGACCTAGTGTGTTGACAAGTGTATTTTATGTGTTTTTAGAAGGGAGAACAGGACTGTTTGGCTGCAGTCTCACTTTCAGGAACAGCTGCCACCATCGCCACCAAAATACGAGTAAGCTGTATGTAGAGGCGTGGCTTCTTTCTGACTGGTCTTGGTATTTCTGTCTCAGAGCTGTCTTCAGGAAATGCCAGAATTGGGCACCCTGTCCAGCTTCAAAGCTGTATCTGTTGTGCTAAATGTTCAAAGATACCAGTCTGTCTGACTCCAGGGGAAAGATGGGCTCTCCCTTACCCTCCTATCTTTGTGTGCCCCACGGAGATCCTTGCTTGCAGTGCTAGGCAGAAGAATTGAAGAAACTCGACTGCCTAGTGGTCGGTGCGCCTGGATTCTCTGTCATCTAGCATGGATCAACACACCCAAGAAATGAGGACTGGGACCCATGACCATTCCCTTGGTGTCAGACCCGAGCACACTGTTAGGGCTGTGGGGCCTTAAAGGCCGATGAGAGCACCTCGGTCATTGATTAAAGGTCGCTGTGAATGACTTCCCTGTTGGCCGCCCTGTGGATGAGACAGACTAGCTCAGGCTTTCCAGTTCACTGGCACACACGGGGGGGGGGGGGGGGGGGGGGGGGGGGGGGGGGTGTCGGTGTCCAGCTGGCTGGAAACCTGGCAGTGATGCCATCAAACCTCATGGGCAGAACAAGGAATACATCTAAGCAAAAGTGAGCACTGGGCCACTTTAGGGTCATGTGACAACTGCCGTGAGAACAAAACCTTGCTTAAAACAGTCTTTAGCCCAGATGTGGTATGGGGCAGGCTGGGCCTTTGCCTCCAGCAGGGGTGGCCAACCTGTGGCCTATGGGCCGCATTCAAGGACTTTCTTTGCTTATCTATGGTGGCAGGTATCATGAAAATTATGCACGACCTTTTTTTTTGGTTGTCAGTTTTCATTAGTCTTTGTTTAATGTGTGGCCCAGAGACACCAAAAGGTTGGACAGTCCTGCGAGGAAATGTCCTGAACATAGGGAGCAGGCCAACTGATGGGGGCAGTGGTGGGGCATCATCCCCTTTGATGTTTTGTAGTTTCTGTTGAACTGAGGAGAGAAAAAAAGGTATAATTGTATCTGAGAGTATTCCCAGTTTTGGGTAGTGGGAGATGTTTTAGTGACTATGGATTTAGAAAATTTCAGAATCTTGGATGACTTGCGGGCCAAGTTTCATTTTGTTTCTGCATAAAAACAAGTTGAAGTCTCACGAGAGATCCTGCAAGTTTTCTTGTTATTGCTGGTTTAATTCTGTTCTCACCTGAAGATGCGCTAAGCAGCGTTTGGGTACTAAACCCAACAGTAGTCCTTGCCCCTGACCTCATGGGACTCCTTTTAGTGGAGGGAGAGTGTGGCGGGGGTAGATGCAAAGGAGTTTAGCACACATCCAAGCTCAGCACTGGGCGTTGTTCTTACCTGTGGGGTGGAAATGATGGGCCATCGGTACATTGGAAGCAGATGTATCTTCTGGAAAAGGACACTGGCCTTCGACTTAATGGGGAACAGTCACAGTGTTTTCAACCCAATCATTTCTTTCGTGAAGGGGAGAGATTGTGACTCTAGGGGTCACTTTTCCAGTAGAGGAGAATCTGCTGTTACATAACAGTTAAATATCCTAGTAAATGTGCCAAACTGTTGGCCTTGCCAGTGTTTTCCCTTCTGCTGGTGCTAGGGGGAAACTTGAGTGGGTTACTTAGTATATTTGATTCTGAAATTCAGGTACAGATAATGAAGGATAGATGTTTAAATGTTCAGTCCTTTTTAAATTTATTTTTACTGATTTTAGAGAAACATCGATTTTTTGTTCCACTAATTTATGCATTCATGGAGTCTTTTAAATACTGAATTATTAGGGTAACATTGGGTAAAAAATTATATAGGCTTAAGGTGTACAATTCTATCATCTGTATGTTGTTTGTGTTTGCACCACCCCAAGCCAGGTCTCTTTCCATCACCGTTTATGCCCCTGAACCCTCTTCTGCCTCTCCCCGCTCCCCTTGCCCTCTGGTAATCACCATACTGTTGTCTGTCCATTGTCTATGACTCGTTTTTTTTTTAATCCCATTTCCTTTTCTACCCAGCTGCCCCGCCCCTGCCCCTATTTTTTTTAAGAATGTTTATGACTCTTAGAACCTAGTATATTTTTATTTTTTAAAGACTATTTATTTAGAGACAAAGGGAGGGGAAGGAGGGAGGAGGAGGAAAAGAAACAATGTGTGGTTGCCTTTGGTGCACCCCCTACTGGGCACCTGGCCCCGGGGATCTACTTGGAATGGAAGTGGCAACCCTTCGGTTCCGAGGCCTTCGCTCAGTCCAGTGAGCTATACCCGGCAGTTGTTTGAGCTTGTTGGTTCGTTAGAGTCCTCATATAAGTGAAATCATGGTGTTTGTCTTTCTCTGACTGGCTTTCTTCACAGCATAATACTCTTCAGGTCCATCCGTGCTGTTGCAAAGGGCGAGAGTTCCTTTTTGGGGGGCCATGGAGAATTCCATTGTGTAAATGTACCAGCGCTTTATTCACTCAACTACTGACGGGCCCTTGGCTGTTCCATCTTAAGCCCTTCCTTTGTTTCACCGCCCTCAGCTTCAATAAGCATACCCTCCAAACAGCCCTAAATCACCTGGACTCGAGTGAAATCTTTCCTGCTTGAAGTTAAGAACCCACACATTCCAGCCCTTGCCAGCGGCAGGCCCGCCTCAGCCCCGCCTCAGCCTGGTCCCTTTCCCTGACATCCTGGGGCAGAAAGGATGTGGTGGGGAGGGAGGCTCTGAAGGCTGTGGGTACGGGCTGTCCTGCCTGTCCTTCGGCTAGCAGGGCACTCCCTGCGGGACGCATGTTTGACTTGCTATTCTCGGTAACATACTTTCTTTACCCACCCCTGTAAGCTCGGTAGTGTTTGCAGATGTTTGAAGCGGGGATGAAAGCATCACTATTTATGCTGCCAGAATCTGTGAGGCTTTATTGTAATTATTATTTTTAACGGAGAGCCCACAGCAAAACGTGGGTGCCTTGGCTGGGGAAAGGAATGTAGTGTGAGGAGCAGGATGAAGGCTTGAGGCGAGCAGAGCTGGACGGAGAGGAAAGGCGGAGCCCGGGCCTCATCGCTGGGATCCTGAAGATGGGATAGAGGGGCCCCTGGGGCTGGGGCCGGGGGTGGGGCAGTGGAGGGGGGGTATTAGGCCAGGCTGGTGTAGGGACGGGAGTGGAAGGTTCCCTGGGCTGGAGCCCAGGGCAAGCCCCTCCAGGGTTTGGAACCGAAGGCGCCGGCCCAGAGCCCACCCTCCGGGCCGCAGCGCAGGGCGGGGGCCCGGGGGCCCGTAGTCCGGGCACCGCCTCCACATGCCCAGTTGTCCAGACGTTTATTTGCGCCGCTGACATGCACGGGGCGGGTACCTTGTGGCCCGGGGCGGGGATCCACGCTCGCGGCCGCTGGGCGGGGCGGGCCCCAGGCCGCGGGACCTTTAAATCGGCCGCCCTGGCGCTGGCCCTGGCCCGTAACTGACCCAGCCAGCGAGCCACGACCTGACGCCGGACATCATGCCGTGCCGCCTCCCGGGACTGCTCCTGCTGCTCTGGCCGCTGCTGCTGCTGCTGCCGTGCCCCGCAGCTCCCACTGCCCCCAGTCCCCTGGCCCGCCCGGGCTTCCGGAAGCTGGGGGCCCGTGGCCCCGGGGGCAGCCCCGGGCGCCGCGCCTCTCCAGCAGTCCCCACCGGCGCGCCCTACTCGGGGGCCGGCCAGTCCGGAGGGACCCGCGGCGAAGGTACTGCCCAGGCTGACGGGAGAGGCGCACTAGGAGGGACACCTGGCAGGGGGCACGGAGGGAGGGAGAGCCTGGCATGGGTGGGCTGGGGCATCCGGGCATCGATGTGTTCCCCCTCCATCCCAACCTGAGCCATCCATGGTGCAGGAGAAAGAATCCCCTCCTGGACGAATCCTGTGGGGCAACTGAGGTTCAGAGAAAGAAGGGGAGTCAGAGGGCTAGGATTTGGGTCTCCTGAAGTGCAGACTTGGATGACTGCCCCCTGTGATCTGGGCAGGGCAGCTGTGGGGACTGGAGCCTCAGCCCCCACTTCTGCTTCAGCTGAAGGAGGGCTTCCTGAGATTATGCTTTGAGTTCTCTGGAAATTCCTCCATCTCTATAGTCCCAGCTCAGTGAGCCACCCAGCTTCTTCCCCTCCTGCCAGCCCACAGGCTGACCCAGTCTCACCCAGGATCTGGGCTAGAGTTTCAACTTTCCAGTCTGGGGTTGAGGTGTGAGACCAGGAAGGACACTTGAGTTATCCCTGAGTGCCCCCCACTTGTCTTCAACCCATCCTGGTCTCAACTTTTTTTTTTTAAGATTTTATTTATTTATTTTTAGAGAGTGGGGAAGGGACAGAGAAAGAGAGGGAGAGGCTGCCTCTTGCTGGCCCCCAACTGGGGACCCAGCCCGCAACCTAGGCATGTGCCCTGACTGGGAATTGAACATGCAACCTTTCTGTTTGCAGGCCAGCATTCAACCCAGAGAGACACCAGCCAGGGCATGAAGCTGATTCTTTTTTAAGATATTATTTATTTACTTTTAGAGAGATGGAAAGGGAGGGAGATGGAGAGGGAGAGAAACATCCTCGCCATTACCTCTCATATGTCCCTAGCGGGGGGACCTGGCCTGCAACCCAGGCATGTGCCCTGACTGGGAACCCATGAGTTCACAGGCAGGCGCTCAAAATCCACTGAGCCACACCAGCCAGGTCAGCTTCTGTTCTGCCCCTGACCACATGTGCTGCTTCAACTGACTGGGCCCCAATTCCAACCTGTGTTCCCCTTGGTCCTCAAACACCCAAAATATCTTGGAGTTTGGCGAACAATTCCATTTCTTTTTGAGTCAGTAGTTGGTTCCTGTGGCAGAGAAAGCCCCTAGAGCAGCAGAAACAGAGTGACCCAGGTGTTGATCATCTGGTACGATCTGGTACAAGAGCAAGTATAGGCTGAGAATCGAACACCGAGGTTTGTCAGACTGAAGGGCCCCGGCCAATCAGTGTCAGAGCCCAGAATAAAACTCAGGGCTCTGACATCCTGGGCCAGGGTCCCTCCGCTGCTCTTAATATGGCTTATGTAAGATTTAATTTTCATCACCAAAACTCCAGCTTCAGCCTTCCTGGAGAGAGGCCGCACCAAACTGTCTTTGGGTGTCCAGTCTCGTCCGGCCAGTGATGCTGCCTGCCTCAGGTTGCTCTGTGTTATCTCTCCCCTCCTGCACCTTTCTGGGTAATGCTGAGAAAGAACCCAGGGATTCTTTCCTGCATCAGCCCCACGGGCTGCATTTGAAATGGTTACAGCATTTGGAAAGGGAGCCAGGAGGTGCCAGGGTTCACAAGGGGTAAATTCAGGTGGCAGTCAGATCATTGCTTCTGGCCAGGAATAGGGATACTTTCTCCCAGAAGTTATTCTTTTTGGTCCTCGGCCACCTCCCTTGGGAATGGGCCTGGGAGAGGGAAGAAGGATTTCGCGGGGGGTGGTGGTGTTCCCCCTAAGCAGCACTTGCTCTTTATTACCTGTAGTCCAAACTGATCTTGAATGATGACCCTTTAATTAGTATCACATTCACTCTTTTCCGAAGTCCTTCCTTTTCCAATTCCTTCGACATTCCTTAGAAATTCCAAAGCTTTGCAATTGAAATTGCTAAGCTTTGCAACGGGCTTTTATTTTTAGCATAGCTCGGAATTTGGCAATATTGTGAGTATGGAAACATTTTGGGAAATTCAGATTCTCACTGTCTTGGTTTCTTTTTGGGGGCGGGCAGGAGGTGGGGTGCCTGGTAGGGGAGGTGGTGGGTGCTGGGGGTGACACTCCCGGTTCTGAGAATCAAAGGGTTGCTTTCAGGAAATGGGAGTGAAGCTCACAAACAATGATGGGGCAACTGGAAATCTCCAGGGAGATACGAATGAGGATGCAACCAGGTGCTCACAGGGTTTCCTGCCATCCCAGACCAGCCCCCCACATTAGTTTTCTATGGCTGCTGTGATAAGTTACCATAAAATCCGTGGCTTTAAAACAACACATTGTCTAAGAGTTCTGTAGATCAGAAGTCTCACCCGACTAAAATTAAGGTGTCCGTGGGGCTGTGCTCCTTTTGGGAGGGTCCAGGGTGAATTTGTTTCCTTGCCTTTTTCAGATTGTACAGGCTGCCCTCGTTTCTTGACGTGTGGCCTTTTCCCTCTATTTTCAAAGCCACCGAAGGCAAGTTGGGTCCTCCACACATTTTATCACTCTGATCTCCTCTTCTGCTTCCCTCTTCCACTTTTATGGAGCCTTGTAATATTGGACCAGGGATAACCTCCCCATCTAGGGCCTTTTCCTTAATCACACCCAAGAAGTCTCTTTTGTCATGTAAAGTGACCTACTTATGGGTTCTGGGAATTGGGACATTTTTCTGGCCCCCCGCCCCCGAAACTTCATGTGGAGGATCCCGTGTGAAAAACCAAACGGACAAGGAAGGCATCGGCACGTTTACTTATTAGAACATAACCTCGATATTGGTAAGGGCACCATTTGGGTGGGGTGAAAACGCTGTCAAAGACAGGGCTCACGTCAGCACGCAAGTCTCCCTTTACTGCAGTCACGCAAAAATACCTCCATGGGCCTTCTCCCTTGCTCCTGAGCTTCTGTAACCAAGGGGTGAAGTGAAATTCTGGAGTTGTTTTTTTCTTGAAAAGGACTTAACTCCTTTTGACTTAACTAAATACATGACATGCAGCCTATTTCAGGGTGGTGGCTGAATGTCAACAAGCAGAATGTTGACGAGGTACATGAGATAATGTTGATTTTTGTGGTGGAAAACATTGCCTCAGAGAGAGGCAACCACAGAGGGAAAAGCCCCCTGGACTGGGAGTCGGGAGACCTGCAGCCCAACCCCTGTTCTACCACTTTCCAGCTCTCACGCCTCCCAGAGACACAGGCTTCTCCCCTGTAAAATGGGTCCAAAGGCCACCTCTGCACCTCTGACTTCCAGAGTTGTTGTGTTGGTACCCTTCGGTTTCTGAAGTGTTAATGATAGTAGGATATTGTTTATCTCTTAGTTGAATATCTCCAAGCAGCAGAATAAAACCAAATGGATACTTTTCAGTTTTTAAAAGAAAACTATAGAGAGATGTAATTCCTGTCCCACATAGGCCTTTTTTCTGTCACGAATTGCTTAGCCTAGGAATTCACTGTGAATACACCTTTTCCCCTACTCACTGGAGTAGAGGGCCTCAGAGTAGCATCAACTTCCAGCCCCTATTAGGAAGAGAAAGAGCTTTGACTGGCACTTAATGTTCAGGGATCTTATTTCTATTTAGGACTTGGTACGCATGATGAGTGTGTGTGTATTTGTGTATTGCGAGAGAAGGAGGAATGATTTGGAAAAAGACATTTAATAACTAGCTTCTCTCTTAGCCAGTCCTGACTTTTGGACTTGACATTGGCGGCTAGGAGGGCGGGGGGTATAAATGAGATCGGCGGGAAAGGATAGGAGGGTATAGATGAGCCCTTGCCATGTGGCTCCATCGGTCGGAGCAAGAAAGTTTAGGTGAGCCCTAGCTGGGCGGCTTGGTTGGTCGGAGCATTGTGCCCATACACCAAAAGGATGCGAGTTCAGTCCCTGGTCAGGGCGCATACTTGGGTCACAGGTTCGATCCCAGTTAGGGCATGTATGGAAGGCAACCAATCTCATGTCGATGTTTTTCCCTCTCTCTCCCCTTTCCACTCTCTCTAAAATAAAAAATTATATCCTCAGGTGAGGATTAAAACAAAAAGAGAAAGTGCAAATGAAAAAAGTGTATCGTGTTACTACAATACTTTTTTTTTCAGTGGAGGAAAGATGTAAATTTCCCGAGGGCAGGGAATATGGTTTCTTTGCTTTTGTGGCCCCAGGGCTTAATACATGGGAGGCCCTCAAAAAGTTGTGTGAATGAAAAAATGAAAGAGAGGCGGGTAAGAGTTTGGTAGGGCAGTGGGATAGACACCAAGGCACAATCTCTGCCTCTTAAAACGAGAGGAACGGCCACAAAGTTGGAAGTGTGATTGACATGGATCAGATTTGTTGTCATCCTTCCTACTTTCAGCCTAGCTCAGGCATGCTGGGCCCTAGAGTTCACCAAACATGAACTATTGACCAGACATGGGGAGACTCAGGCCTAGTCTGGGGCAGCGTTCACCCCCATGGAAGTGGGCAGGGTATAGTGCAGCCACCCAGACAGCTCGCCTTTCCCACAGTTCAGGGACACTTTGTCCCATTGCCTCAGATGGCCAAGGTGCCCAAGAAGGGTCTGGAATTCTTTCATTCCTGAGAGTCAAGAGGAACCTTGAGAACAAAGCTTGAAGCAGAGGGATGAGGTCCTAAGTGACATTTCAGGGCTCAGCCAGCCCTTAGGTGAGATATTTGGGGACACCTCACACCTCTGTGTGAATTCTCACTAGGTAATTCTGAAGGCCTAGGTGCTTTCAAAACCCAAAGGGAGATGGGCCTGGCAAAGAGCAGACAGTGGGGCATTTGGAGGTGGAGGATGCTGCCTTGCCGGCCTCTAACCCAGAGCATTCTGGGTATGAGCAATGGCCCCATCTCTGACAGTGGTCAGATCACAGCTTAGTCACCTCTGTTCCCCACACCCTTCCTTGCAGGTGTTTGCAAGAGCAGGCCCTTGGACTTGGTGTTCATCATCGATAGTTCTCGCAGTGTACGGCCCTCGGAGTTTACCAAAGTGAAAACCTTTGTCTCTCGGATAATTGACACCCTGGACATTGGGGCGGCAGACACACGAGTGGCACTGGTGAACTATGCCAGCACCGTGAAGATCGAGTTCCATCTCAGGAACCACTCGGATAAGCAGTCCCTGAAACAGGCTGTGGCGCGAATCACACCCTTGTCTACAGGCACCATGTCGGGCCTGGCCATCCAAACAGCGATGGAGGAAGCCTTCACAGTGGAGGCGGGAGCGCGGGAGCCCAGCTCCAACATCCCTAAGGTAGCCATCATCGTGACAGATGGGCGGCCGCAGGACCAGGTGAACGAGGTGGCGGCTCGCGCGCGGGCGGCGGGTATTGAGCTCTACGCTGTGGGCGTGGGCCGGGCAGACATGGAGTCGCTCAAGGTGATCGCCAGTGAGCCCCTGGACGAGCACGTGTTCTACGTGGAGACCTACGGGGTCATTGAGAAACTTTCCTCCAGATTCCAGGAAACCTTTTGCGGTAAGTCTTTGCTTCCAGCTAGAAAGGATGTTATAGTCCTACATTCTGAATCCAAAGAAAAAGCGAATTCTTTTCTTTCTTCCCTCCCCTCTTTTTTTTTTTTTTTTTTGGTGGAAATTTTATGGAAAACTTAAATACAAGCAATGCTTTTTTTTTTCAGTGTTTAGGAATATAGAGCTGCCTTATATATAACTTGGTTTGCTCATAAAAATCTCCATGTTTGCATTAGAAGTGGGAAGGTCTGGAAATATCCAGGATAAATGATCTTACTGTTCCCTGAAGGGGTTAGAGCAAAAGAAAAACCAAACGTTCAGGATGCTGCTTCTCTCTGCTCTGCCCAGCACTCCATTTTCCCCAGATATTTTGTTTAGCTTCGCCATGTCTAGAGTTCACAGAACTCTGCGTGTTTTCCTGCGGCGCTCAGGGCCTCGCTTCTGGCCTGCGATCCAGTGTGACCGGCAGTCAGAGTGTGTGTGCAGCGACCCCTCTAGTTTTCATGTTCGGCTCTTTCTCTGACCTTTCTTTGTGGAGGGGCAGGGTTAGGAATCAGGGAGCCTGGGATTTCAGCTCACTTCACAGGGGGCAAGAGCAGGGTTTGTTTTGTTGTTTTAAATCATTCTGTTATGGCCCTTCTAAGTTCTTCCTTTAGGATGGAGTTTGAAATGGGCATTTTTAGCATGGATTAGCCAAATCCTGAATATGAATCCATCTGAGGCTGGAGTTTCTTATCAGTCACTGATCAGAATTAGGAATGTGGGACTTATACTACATTCTTTTATTTTTATTTTTAAACTTATTTTTCCACCTATTTATATATATCTATCATCATGCTTTGCTTATTTTTTTCTTTTTATCATTTGGAGATAATCTTTTGAAACCCTCTAATGGAATTCTCCAAGCAGATGTGGGCAGATTTTCAGTGTAGGTGCATTTTAAAATGTAGATACTTTTTGCTAAATAATCTATTCCACACTTACTTATTTAACACACATTTATTGATCACTGTTGGTACAAAGATAAAGTTAGTCCCTCCCTATCATCAAGCAGCAGTCGAGGGGTGGGGATGAGAAGAACAAGTGAACCAATGATCACACCTGTGTATTTCAAGGTGACTTTATCTAAATTAATGGGAAACTCAGCAATCGCTCGTCTAGCAGGAAGTGGAGATGACGTCTTGGTCTGGAGCAAAGTCTGGCCTCATCTCACCCAGACCTGGCTGGGATCCCCTTGTCTGTCCTGCCCCAGGACGCTGGGCTTTCACAGGCTGCCATTGGCTTTGGGGGCATCTACTTGGCATTCATTGGTTTCCCAAAGGAAAAGGGCCTTCTTTCTCCTAAGAAACCCCCTGTGCTCGTGGGTGAGCGCTTTTCCAGCGAGGTGCTGGTCTGTGGCAAAGCTGGGTCTCACAGCTAGCACCTGGGGTTGGGCCCGAAGGCCGTAAAGTAACAAGTGGTGAGTGGCCACCTTTCCTTCTGGTACAAAAGACCTGCTTGTTCTGGGGGAGAAAATGCCCTCTCTATGAAAAAAAAGGACTGAGGAGCAGCTTGTTGTAGTCCATGGACTGGAAAGATCATTCCATGAAAAGGCTCTTCTTGGGGAAATATTAGCCTTGTCCTGTGGCCAAAGCAGTGGAGGCTGATTTACCTGCCACAGGGGTGCCAGCCTCCTCCAACAGGCTTCCTTGGTTTCTCAGAAATGACTAAATTCATTGATTCTTCTTTCAAAACATCTCACTAGGAAAAAAATCCAATGAGATATAAATGGCTGTGGGAGGGAAAAGATGGAGACAAATTTTTAGCTAATATAGTCTTATTTACATTGTTCTTTTTACCTGTTTATGTATAGTATGAGTTTATTCTCCCTACTGATATTGGAGGTCCTGAAGCTGCACGTTTATATTTTGCTGCACATTCAGAAAGCAGTTACCTGCACTGACCTTCACCATTTTCAAGTTCAAATGTGCATTGCTCCCCAAGTGTGAGTGAGTTCCAGGCCTAGAGCAATGTGCCTGCGTGTGCTATTCTGTTTAGACACAAACTATAGAACCTTGGAAACCAGGTTCTGGCCGCAATGAATCAATTAGCTCGTAGAACTTTGGAAATACATTATTGTTCTCCCTGTATCTGGCTTTGGGGAAGCAAGGTTCTTTTCATGGGTAGGGGGATAAGTTCAATAAATATCAAATAACCTGACCCATGTATGTGTTTGGCTTCAGCTCCAAATTAAAAATTCTCTTTCTGTTTTGAGAAAGTTAGTAGTAAGATCTGTGACTTAAAATTAGCAACATGACTAGTTTAAGAGTGATATTTCTTTTTTTTTTTAAAAGATTTTATTTATTTATTTTTAGACAGAGGGGAAGGGAGGGAGAAAGAGAGGGAGAGAAACATGAATGTGTGGTTGCCTCTCACTTGGCTCCCACTGGGGACCTGGCCCGCAACCCAGGCATGTGCCCTAACTGGGAATCGAACCGGCGACACTCTGGTTAGCAGCCCGCGCTCAATCCACTGAGCTACACCAGCCAGGGCCTAAGAGTGATATATCTAAGAGGCCAAAACCCAGAGTGAACTAAAGATAGAACTGGAACGACACCGGAGAGTGATGCTGTTTTGACATGGGAGACACCACCTGAAGTGTTGATGTGTCAACACTGACTGTGGGCACTTCCTTTGCGCAGCAGCGGACCCGTGCATGCTCGGCACACACGGGTGCCAGCACGTGTGTGTCAGCGATGGAGACGGCAGGCACCACTGCGAGTGCAGCCAAGGGTATTCCTTGAACGCGGATAAGAAGACGTGTTCAGGTGAGGCCTGCTTACCTGGTGGGCGCTGATGGAATGTCTGTTTGGGGACCTACTCTCTGGGTTTTGGATTGGCCCTATGCTTATCTGCTAATTTCTTTTTGGCTGGTTTCCTGTTGTTTACCGACAATTTTCCTCAAAAAGGAAAACGAGAAGAAAAGTGAGGTAATACATATGTTGGCCAGTTATAGGACAAAATTCCGGGTCCTCCTGAGCATTTAGAGTTTTTCCTGGATTTTATTTAATTAAATAAAAAGCTGCCCTTTCCTCTCTGTGACCATAGATGCTCATGGAATCTAGAAGAAGAGAAAGTTTAGAGAGGTCCTCACCCGTTTGCTACAGGAATACTTGCACATAGTCAAGGAAGAATGGGAATCTGGCCCATTTTAAAATAAAGTCCTGGGAAAATGTTTTTGAGAGGAAAACTTTGAGGTCATCGAATTCGGATTACGCATTTTATGGACGACGAATTGAGACCCAAAGAAGGGAGACTTGCCCATGTATCGGGTCTCTCGATGATCAGGTCCCAACCTCCAGCCCCGCAGCCCTCCTCTTGTGCCCAAGCTGCTCTTAGCTGTGCGTGTGTGGTCTGTGATTATTTATTTACGTTTCCGTGTGTTCACGTTTGTCCTGGTCATTTTTGGTAGCTACTGATAAGTGTGCCCTTAACACCCATGGCTGTGGACACATCTGTGTGAACGACAGAGCTGGCTCCTATCACTGCGCGTGCTATGAAGGCTATACTTTGAACGAAGACAAGAAGACATGTTCAGGTAAGCGGGCGAGGAGGCTTTACTGTGGCCACCTCTTTGTCTCCCTCGTGTCTAGGCGGTGTTGGAGGGGTAGGTCACATCGACGGGAAACTTGAGGTTCTCCTCTCTTGCACCTTCGGCTTTTCCCATTCCTAGTCTTGTGAGAAGAGTCAGAAGTGGCTGCACGTGTGTACCACGACCCACGTGAGTGAGAGTGTCGTTCACTTCCTTCTCTGTACCCGTCCTCGAAGTCCTTTCCAAATGCTAAGGACAGTGTAGTCAGTCAAAGTCACGTAATGCCCCGCAGGATATTTACTACTTACAAAGGGACAACAGTAACTTCACAGTGGAGAAACCTGGCGGATGGCCCTCTAACCAAGGAATCGAAGTTAACTTCAGCAGCAGTGACACATCGGGACATCACACAGCTCCTACCACGGTGTACTGAGGGCACAATGGCACTTCTGTGGTCTCCTCGCTAAAAATTTAGAATTATAAGGAAACATCAGACAACCCCAGATGGAGAGATACCCTACCAAGTAATTTTCCAGCGTTTTCCGAAAGTGTCAAAGTCACGAAAGACAAAGAAGACAGGAAATGTTACAGATTACAGGAGACTAAGAAGGCATGACAGCTCAGTGCAATGTGTGACCCTGGGTTGGATCCTGAACCAGAAAAGGGACATCGGTGGGATAAGTGGCAAAGCTTGAGTATTAGATTGGTAGTGAACTAGTCTGTAGATTAGTTAATAGTATGGTATTGTTATTAATTTCCTGGTTTTGATAATTATCCTGTGGCCATACAATATGTTAACATTTGAGGAAGCCGGGTGACGAACAGGACCTCTTTGTACTATTTTTGCAACTTTTCATATGCCTGAAATGATTTCAAAATGAACAGTTTAAAAAATTAAAAACAATTTAAAGACATCCTGTCAGTACAGAGAAGAAGTGTGTTGAGTGACAATGTGGCGCTGTGCTGAGTCGGTGGTCTTTGGACTCAGTTTCCCCATTTCTAACAGGGGAGGGTCTAGCTACATCTTCAAACTCTATATCTTTCTGAATCTAGTATAATTAGCCACACAACCTTTGGTATCCTTCTTATTCAGCAAAAATACAAATAAACCCAAAAGGAAAACTTTAGAAAGTATTGTATGAGCGCCTGAGATGATAAAAACCCCACACAGATGGTTCTGAAAAGGAGCTGGGCCAAGTAGAAGGGCAAGGACTGTGTGTGTAGGGTTCTGTTTAAGTCAGCGTGCTTCCAGCACGGGAAGCAGTTCTGATGCCTTCGAAAGGTTTTGAAGGGGTTTTCTTCTTATGTATTTCAAGCTGCAAGTAAGATTTCTTTTTTTAAAAAAAGGTTTTATTTATTATTTTTAAAGAGAGGAGAAAGGAGGGAGAGAGAGAGAAGGAAAGAAATATCGATTGGTTGTGTTTTGATGTTGCGGTCCCATCCAGCAGGACCGCATGTTGTTGTGGAATGCCTGTCCTATATCCCCGGACAAGTGACGAACAAATTCACGCAGACTAAAGGAATCTGGTGGGGAAAAAGGATGGGTGGCCGATCTCTCAATGATCAAGAGAGAGGGGCCCCGACCCCTTGCCTCGACAGGCTTTTATTGAAACTCCAGGTCCATTGCATTCAGGGTAGTCCTCATTTACTACGCATAGGTTTGTTTTAGGTGGTTAACTATTATAGATAGCAAAGAAAAGAATGTTGCTGATCACTTCAAAGATAAAATACAAAGTGGAGAGGAGGCTTAGCTAGTTACACATATACTTTGGAAGTCTGGCCCAAATCAAAGTAAACTTCTGCTGTCTCCATCCCAGGTGAGGGAGTTTTTTTGCAAGAGCAAGTTTTAAAGCGGCCTAGGTACAATGAGGCCTGATTCCCCACAGGAGACCTATCCACGATGTTACCTGTACACCATGTGCATCTGGACTGTGTTCAGAACCAGAGCTGAGTCACAGGCTACATCACACATGAATAGGTTCCCCATAATTCCCCCTTTGTTTTTAGTTATGAGGCTACAATTGCCATTGCCAGGTTGAATGGTTCCCTACATTTTGATCCGTTGCCTTTCACACGGTCCTAGCCGGGGACCTGGCCTACAACCCAGGCATGTGCTCTGACTAGGAACCGAACCTGCAACCTCCTGGTTTTGTGGGATGATGCCCAACCCACTGAGCCACACCAGTCAGGGATGCAAATAAGACTTCAGTGCATAGGTGGTAAAAGACTTTTCCATGTTTAATTTCTTTTCCCCTGGACTTTTGTCTGGCAGCTCAGGATCAATGCGCTGCTGGTACACATGGCTGTCAGCATGTCTGTGTGAGTGACAGAGCTGGGTCCCATCACTGTGAATGCTATGAGGGCTACACTCTGAATCTGGATAAAAAAACCTGCTCGGGTAAGGCACACTCAACAGATTCTTTCATACTTGCCTCTTTCTATTGCAGTGAAACCAGCTTGCAATTCATCCAGAGAGATTCTTCAAAGTAACTTGAAGAATCAGGCTGCAGACATTCTACTGTGCTGAGAGACTAAGACATGTGTTGCTAGGAGGGCAATGAGCTCACTAGAATCTGCAAACATAAATGACTTCAGAAAATTCCTGAGAAATGGGGAGGGGGTGGAGGATATGAGAAAAGCTCAGTGAATGGAGGGTCCTTCTCCAGGAAAAATTTATCGCTCTGTACACTGGGGGCTTTTAAAGCAAATAGGAAACTTTAGAGGAAGTCAGTTGGACAGTAACTATTTGGTGTGATAGGCTGAACTGATCGTTTTCCAATTAAAACTTGGCCTGGAATTTTTCTGTAGCGTTAATCTTAAAGCTGGACCGTGTTAGCAAAGGAGACTTTGTAAGTGACTGAATTAGACCCACACAGATCTGCCAGGAAGCTGGAGGCCAGTCGTTCCCTGACAGTTGCTAGATGATCAATCTTCGATGTATCTGAGGCTTGGCTAGTGAGGCCATGCCAGAACACGGATCCTCATTAATTTGATTTAAACTCACTGGCAGAACAGGGTGGCAATTATAATCTAAAAACAGTCCTAAGAGAAATTCCTAGCTCTCCAGGTGCTGTTTAGTTCTGGCATATGCAATATATATATTTATTTAGATTTTATGTATATTTTCCTCTCCCTTGAGGAGGTATATTAGGTAGCTTTTTCAAGAGGGATGAAGGAAAATGACTATTACCAATTTCCTTTGTAAAAAATGAGATCAGTGAAAGAGTACTGAGCACCTACTTTCTTCCCAGGACCGTGCTAATCACTGTAGGAATATAAAGAGGCAAAAGTTCTGCCTCTGGGCAACCTACGGGCTGGGTGCAAAGACAACCAACCCCTTAAGTAAGCAGAGACTGAGTAGCCAGGGAGAGGGGCTGACAGGTGACTAAGGGACAGAAGTGGAGGCATGTGCACTTGTTATGTCTAGTGAGCAACACAGGGTGGGCCTGGAGGTGGGCCTTTGAGGGTGGTGACAGTTTGACGGAGGAGGGGTGGTAAGCTGGAGCGGGCAAGGGGCCTGGTGTGTGCTGGCTTGTTCAGGGAGAGAGGGCTGAGTCGGGTGGGGTGCAGAGGTTTTATGGCTGTACTTCTCAAATGGTTACAAGTGTTCCACTTGGTGCTTTAAGCTGCCAGGAGCACTGAAGTCCTGGGAAAAGGAAAGGAAAACAAATTTACATTTCAACTAACAGGTAGGGAATCAAATGGAACATTTTATTTAAGAAACCCCACGAAATCTCAGGGGTAATTTTCAATCAAGGCGGACTAGTGGAGAAATACTCCTGCTAATGATAGCTAGCATTCTTCAGTGCCTGCTGTACGCATGCGTGGTGCTAGGCATTTTAGACACACTCACACACTTGGTGCTCACAGCAACTTTCCGAGGAAACGGGCGCAGACGGATTAAGTAATGTGCCCCAGTCGCTCAGCGAGTGAGTGGCGGAGCCAGGATTTGAACACAGGCACTTACTCTGGTGGTCACATGTGCTTTTAAACACTAAGCCGTGCTGTCTCATGGGGCAAAGCACAAGACAGCAAAGGGAGATAAAGGAGAAAGGCAAGATGGCAGCAAGTTAGTGTTTATATATTTGAGAGTAATGATGGACACTATCTAAAGCTGGGGTCCATGGGGCAGATCCTCTCTAATGGCCTGCCTTGCCCTGGCTGGGCAGTAGGAAGGCTTGCAGATGAAATGTGGAGGCCCAGAGTGGAGGTCTGCCCAGCTGTTACCTCTAGAGTTGGCTGCTAAGCTGGGAGGAAGGGAAGCATAAACCTTTCTGTTATTAGGCGTTCTGCTGGAACCACTTGAGTTGCAGTGACAAAGTTGGAAAGACACTTGACAGATTATACAGAGCCTTGCCTTTCATGCAAAGCAATTTTAGAGGCAATAGCAAGCCATGGAAGGTTTTTGGGCATGAAGAGACACTTGAGAGGAGAGTTAGAGGGGAACAAACGAACACGTTTGGTCCCTGTGATGACAGAGGAAGAACCTGTGTCTCGCGGGAGGCCTTTTGGTGTTTGCTAAAGAACTGCGGCTTTCACTTGTCCCAGGTCACTTGGGCCACGGGGCTAGGACAGCACTGTTATCTGCTCCCCACTTGAATATGGGCAAACTGTCTCCCTCTATGAGATGTATTTACTCATGACAGATAATAAATACGTCACTGTCCAGTCATATACATCATCATCATCATCATCATCATCATCATCATCATCATTATTTTTCTCTGTGTGTGAGTGCAGGTCAGTTTTTCCTTGTCCCACTTTGGAAGCTGTCAAGGGCAGGCCCTTGGTCATTGGAGTCCTTTCTGTGCAGCACCAAATTTAGCTCTCTGGGTAGGCGGGTCCCTAATAACAATTTTGGTGGGAGGGAGAACCATGGATAGCTGGAGATGTTGCACGTATTGGTGGTCATCAGGAAGGGCTGAAGGTGAGTTCTGGAATAGAATCAAGACTCAGTGCAGCCCCAGGGCTGCAGGTAGGAAAACAGAGAAGGGCCCTCTGCCCAGATATTGGCCAGAAATGAAAAGGAAAGGGGTGTATGCAATAAAAAGGGGGGGCGAAGGGGAGGTGAGATATGGGACAGGAAAATAGGTTTCCTTCTTCCAGAACGTGGGCGACTTGCTGCTGATGCCTGAAGGATTCACTCCCAACATGCGTTGGGGCCAAACCAAAGCTTTTTTCTCCCAGAAGTCTGTGTTTTGTCTCCTGTTGTAAGTTGTGACTGTTTTCTTCCCTGCTCCACCTCTGGGCAGTTCGTGACAAGTGTACCCTGGGCTCTCACGGTTGCCAGCACATTTGTGTGAGTGATGGTGCGGTGTCCTACCACTGCGATTGTTACACTGGCTTCACCCTGAATGAAGACAAGAGGACATGCTCGGGTAAAGACCGTCCCTGTTCTCCTATTTCATTTGGTAGGACAGCCTAGGGGTAAGCGTTTCTCTCTCCAAGTCTGAAGCCCATTCTTGTGGTCGGAATCCTCCGGGGGTCCCCGGTTGGCATCAGTAGGAAACAGTTCTCCTTGCACCAGGGGGTCTTCCCTCCTTGATCTGGTTCCATCCTCTGTCTCTTTAATTAGAAAGAAAAATCAGTCTTGGGCGTTTTCCTACTCTGGAAGATGGGGATTCGGCCTGATTTATAAGGGGTTAGGCTCTGACCTCATTTGCTTAGCCATTCACCGATTTATTTGTTCGGCAACTGTCCATGGAGCTACTGTGACACATCACGTGCTCTAATGAGGTCCTGAGGAAGGGACTGGGGACAGGTCAGTGTTTTGTACTTAGCCATGTACTGTGCAAGTCTTGCACTTCTTTTCTCAAATTTATTCCCGAATCTTTTATTCGTTTGGATGCTCTTGTGAATGGATCCATCTGTCAACTTTCAATTGAGCTATATAGCAGTTGTCCAGTTTTCTGTGGGGCTTTTTAATTAGAACATTTCACTGAACCTCTGCCCTCACAGCGCTTATAGTCTGTCAGTCTGGGGACACTAAAAAAGTATCCTGAGTCACTAAGTGACTGATGGAGATGGGATTTGAGCTGGCCATCCCTAACAGGTTCAATAGGATTTGGACAGGTAGGTAGAATATGTGTAATTAAGTCAGTTTTCGGTCCCCCAGCCCTCTGTCCTATCTTTGTAGAATGTAGGGTAAATGTGGGAGCAAAGGGCCTAGAAAGGGCCGAGAAAGTAGTAGGAGAAAGTACTACTGCTGTCCTCAGGCAGTGGTACCACTCGGTTGGAGGGTTACACCAGCCTTCAGACCTGGGAAGTCGCTCTTATTTCTACTGGGCAACTTGAGGGGCTCTGACGTTGAGTAGGAGTAGCTGCCTCACTGAATTACAGAAAGAAACGGGAGTCAGCATCATTGTTCTCCCAGGTTCTTTGCTTAAGTGTCAATCCAGCGTTTCGTTCCGAAGTCTTTATGGGCAAGAACTAGAGCTCTCGGTTTGAACACGTCTCTAGAATATTTGTCCATGTAGGAAACCAGGCATTATCTAGTATTTTTGAAAAAGGATTGTATTTACTTATTTATTTATTTAGAGAGAGAAGAAGGAAGGGAGAAAGAGAGGGAGACATACACACAGTGTGTGAGACACATCGATCAGTTGCCTCTCACACACCTGTCCCCCCACTGGGGACCTGGCCCGCAACCCAGGCATGTGCCCTGACTGGGAATCGAACCGGCGACCTTTTGGTTCACAGGCAGGCGCTTAATCCACTGAGCCACACCAGCCAGGGTAAATGATCTAATTTCAATTCTTGAAGTATTTTGGCCACACAAATACTGGTTTTTCTCATTTCCATTTTTTAATGAGAATGCAGTATCATAAGATTAACGATCTTATCTCTGTATTCATGGCTTCCCCCTATACTGTCCTTTTAAAATTTTACTTTATGTCATGGAAAATTTCAGACAATCACAAAAGTATAGAGAAAATAGAATGAGCTCACGTAGAACCATCACCCAGCTTTGGCCGTGTAAACTTGTCCCCTACATTTCCTAATTCAGTTTCTTCTGTGATAGTAACATTCTGGGGTATTTTCTCCTCTTTCTGTGGTGCTCTTACGTCCTTTCGCCTTCCAGAAGATGCATTCCGGTGAGTCTTATAAAACGGAACTATCGAATCGCAGATTTCCCCATTTGCTGTGATTTCTAATTAGCTGTAACACGTCATGTACTGTCATTGTCACCAGCCAATGAAGAAGCACGAGGACTCATCTCCACAGAAGATGCTTGTGGATGTGGAGCCACACTCGCATTCCAGGAGAAGGTCAGCTCCTACCTGCAGAGACTGAACACTAAAAATATCCTTTCTGGAAGGTTCTCTGCTGTTGCTGAAAGCCAGACTAGGTACTACAATGAGCCAAACGTTTAGGATATTCCACAGGATAAGGACCCTCCCTCTTCATTAAGTTATAAGATGAGCAATAGTAATACCGCAGAGCTTTTATTTAGAGTTCCTTTTAAATGTTTTAAGAGACTTTCCCTTATTTAATATTTACAAGTAAAAGCAACCTATTTTTTTCTCTGGTGTTTTTTCATAGCAGTTTATTAGGAGCAGGATAAGAGCTCCTAACTGAGCTCTTATGAACAGATGGAGCTATTATGCTATGATTTCTTAATACGGCTTCTTAGTTCAGAATCTGTGCCTGCTCAGAATGAGGCAGCTGATGAGTGGGCTGTGAGAGCACAGACCACACGGAACTGTACACGCGGGCCAGCCAAGTGGTCACGAGGCAGATTTGAAGTGTAACATGGTGCCATCTCTGAAACTTCCAAAATCAGTTCTTTAGCCAAAGTTGTAATTCAGGAAAAGTACTTTTCCTTAGCACAGCTCAAGTTAACAACACTGTTCCTAGGGATCTTAGAGGAGTGGAATTTGAACTGTGACAGGGATACCCTAGGGTTATGCAGAGACTTTCAAGGGGTGTGTGTGTGTGTGTGTGTGGTGGGGGCAGAAAGTTTTAAAGGGATCAGTTTCTAAATCCTTCACTTCCTTAAATCGATCTGCTTAAAATGCTGCTTGGAGTTAGTTGGCATTCTCTCTTCCCATCCCTCACTTCAGAATCACCATTTTCCTAACTTCACACAGGAAAGGCACACTCTCACGTGGCCTGAATCTCCCTAAAGTGAGTTTCTTGGAAAAGTGGTATCTCCAGAGAGCCAGACAAAGGGACAGTTCAACAGTGTTTTAAACCAGTGCTTCCTAAACACTTGTCCCCAACCCATTCCACTGAGATACCTTTTCAATTAAATTTTACCTTTTATTTTTAATGATTTTACATCAAAATTTGTAAATTGTTTGTTGTTTGGATCCATGATGTGCTCACAATAGTTGTGATTATAATCCAGTCCAAATGATTAAAAAAACTTGGGGTTTTATGCTCAAGAAAGTTAATTGAAAGGTAATTTCAACATAAATGTGTGTGCTTCTTTGTGTAAGTTTACTTCAGAGAAGTATATAGAGGGATCAAGAAAAGATTTCCAAGGTTTAAAGTAGAATAAACTGTGGAAAAGGTAGAAAGGAAGTACAGATTCTTTTATTTTAAGTATTTTATTTTAAAAGAATGATACTAGGTATCAAACTCAGGATGGGATAACATTTGAAAGATTGATTTAAATTTTATTTTAAAGATTTTATTTATTTATTTTTAGGAAGAGGGGAAGGGAGGGAGGAAGAGGAAGAGAAACATAAGTGTGTGCTCTCATCGATTGGTTGTGACTGGACAGGGCCTGCAACCCAGGCTTGTGCCCTGACCTGGAATCAGACCACTGACCTTGTGCTTTGCGGGACGATGCTCAACCAACGGAACCATGCCGGTCAGGGCTAAATTTTATTTTAGAGTCAATATTTATAACAGAAGGAATTACATATTTTCTAACTAAAACTTATGATGAAAATTTTCATATAATTTAAACCTGCATAAGGCATCGCTTCTTTGTCAGATTACTTTAGGAGACCCATGAGCACAAATGTTTGAAGACTACTGCTTATATTATGCTTTCTAAAGAAAAGAATTTCTGAGTTTTAGATTGCATTACACTTTTGATGAGAAAACAACTTCACTTTTTTTTAATTAACAGTAGGATGTAATTATTTTATTTTGTATTGAAGTGTTTGAAAGTGTGTTTATGTTTTCTAATGTCTAAAAATAATGGCATTGGCCTTAACAACTATCCACTTGATGACGTTTTGGAGAAGCTACAGGCAAATGAATATGGACGAATACATCGTTAAATTGCTTAAAATTTTCACCTGGAAATATGGAGAATTTGGTCTATTTAATACTTTTGCACATTGCAATGTTCCTGCTAATATTCTGCCATTACAAATGCTTGGGTATTACTGGATAAGTAGTTTGAGGATCTTCTGGAGAATCAATATGATTCTTCTAAAGAAATAAATGTCCAGACCCTTATTAAAAGCAAACTTTAGTGTCTCTAAGCTATG
>VMDR010013177.1:0-25385 GCA_007922815.1 Macrotus californicus | reverse complement strand
CACAGTATGTCTACCTACGCCTCCATCTTGGCCGGAACTACTAACATTTTTTAATAGTTTCAGCCATCTCTTTGGCTGAACACCCCTCCCGTAATCCCACTGCTCTGGAAATTTTAGATGCCATCTGCCCCCTCCCACTCAGACACATATGTGCCGCTCCCTACTCATACAGCCTGAAACATACACTACACAGAAGTGTAACCTGGCACAGGCCCCTGAAAAATTGGCTTTGGATTCTCCAAGCAGCTGGCTTCCCTCAAGATTACTTCAGGGAGGTCGGAAACCAGCTTCTTTGGAGGGCCTGCTAGCATGTTGTTGGGAAGGATCCAAGCACTTTTGAGGAATTGCCAAGTTCAATTTTCAAAGAGTGTCACATCTGCAGATACTAGTATCTGTTCCCAAAGGAGAAATTTGATACTTCCCTGTCACAAAAATCCCTTGGAACCATCAGTGTGGCCAGAGCCATTTCCATTTCAAACATGGAATGAGAATCATGGAAATGATTTCCAACACCTAAGCTGAGAGGTATGAGGCAAACATATGGGTTGTAATGCAGGGACCAGTATTTCTAAGAATAAGAAGACAAGAAATGTCAGTGGAGAAAGACAAGTTCTCCAAGAGGACTCTGGGAGCCACACCGTTATTAGGTAAGAACCACAGGATTGCAATGAACTCACTTAATGTTGGGGGCAGTTGGAGATGAACCTGAAATTCATGCCATAAATGGTGATGAGAGAACAGGAGAGAAAGAGAAGATGAAGTAAGGGAGATGATGAGTTTGCTCCTACTGAATTCGAAGGGCTGGACAAAATTAGATAGAGGTGTCCAGAAGAGAGTCAGCCATTCATGCCTGAAACTTCAACAAGGGGCTGAGATGAGAGGACATCCAAACAGAAGAGGCTGTAGAAATGGTAGAAGCAGTCAAGGTCACTCAGGGAGAGCCAAGTGCCACTTTGGTACCAATAAGATCCCAGTCTTGCTGCTCCCTCAAGCCCACCTCTTGTGGAACAGGTTGAACTGTTACCACATCCCTGCATTTCCATATAGATCCTGCACACCTCTGCCTTCCACAGGATCTATTTCTCTACTGTGCCTGAGGAGGACAGGCAAAAGCAGAGGGCTGAAGACACCAGCTGTCATGGCTGAGTTAGGACAAGGTACTGAACTCAACTTGCTGCAGTCCCTCATCTGAAAATGGGGTTAATGTTGGTTTCTGCCTCAATGTTTCATGGAATACTCAAGATTTTAAGACAGTATCTATTAGTGCTCAGAAAACGTTAGCTATTATTAATCATTAGAAGGGAGCAAGAGATGAATATATGCAAAGAAAGAGTGGTCATCTATCTTCTTACCAATATTAGATAAAAGTAGCAGTTTGGTTTAGATCGTAACTGTTGACCAATAATATCCATGATACCCTTACATTTAAAGACACATGGACACTTGTACATATCCATATATGTATGTAAGGATATGCATGTGGGAACACACATACATGCAGGTATCCACATATGTAGATATACATATGACTTAGTTCTTCAGGGATCATTACTACAGCTGTTTTTTTTCAGAGCCCTGGTTGCAGTTGCAGTTTTGCATTTCTTTGTGTGATTACTTAAAGTTTACCTTTTCATTAGGTTGTAAGCATCATGAGGGCATGAAACATGCATGTACTTATGCAGCACCATGGACTCATTGCCAAGCTCTGACGGTGACATACATAGTAGGAGCTCAGTGACAGTTTGGTGCATGAATGGATGGGTGGTTGGAGAGGTGTGTGATGAGTAGAGAATGGCATCTAAACATTAGCTTTCCTAGATAAATATTATGCCAGCATCAATAACTTGAGGGAAAAGTAGATTTGTTTACAGCTCTAATTCCTTAATAGACTTTTAAATTGTTTAGTTCTTAAAAACTTGAAGAATAAAATGAATCATGAGTGAATCAAAATGGATTTCTAGATCATGAATATGTGCTGTAAAAAAAAAAAATTCTCCCCAGTCCTGCTTCTTTCCAATTTTATAAGTAAGTCATCTCCTTTAAGGGCATGTTAAACTCAACCAACTTAACCAGTAAGTATTTACTGAGCACTGATTATATGTAGATTATACTTTCACTGCATGAAAATGGCAAGTGCATGCCCACAAAATAAAAGCTGTAGTGTTCTAAAAGTTACAGATATTTTGAAAATTAACATTTGCAATAACAGGCACTAATTGAATTCTTTTTATATTTTCAACACTATTCTAAGCACTTTTCAAGGCTGATCACTTTAAACTTCATGATGACTCTCTGAAGTAGGTATAAATTATTACCATTTTATGTTGAAGAAATTGAGGCACAGAGAGACATAGTTACTAGCTCAAGATCACACAGCTCTTCAGAGCCAAACCGTGGGAGCCTGTGCTGTTTACCATTGCAGTGCATTTACTCTCAGAAGAGCAGCCAAAGGTGACAGTGGGATGGTCATTCAGAAAGAAAGTGTGCAGTTTGGCTTCTTTTTTTTTTTAAGTTTTCCTTTGGACAGTATACCCAAGAAATACAAATAATCTCCTGTTTGCATTTAGAAATTGCACATCCTTCTTGGGGCCTCTGAAAGGAAGATGATCAGAATGCAGAATACAACATTGACCCAAGAACATTAATTTTTTAATTATTTCTGATTATGTCAATAATTACCAGATGTAAGTTGATCCCTTATAATATATATTGGTTTCACTTTCTGGCACTTGGGCTGACCACATCCCAATGGGTTATTATAAAATGAAGTCACAAATAACACTATTGATATAATCATGGAGTTAAGATACCCTGTCACTGACCGAGGTATAGGCATTTCCAAAATCAGCCTAGAACTCTCCAAGTAGTTCTTGACCATTTACATGTTACTTGGTGTTTCTCTGAGTCTCTTTATTTTAAGATTTGATTGATTTATATTTTTAGAGAGAGGGGAAGGGAGGGAGAAAAAGAAGAAAAGAAACATTGATTGGTTGCCTCTTGCACACCCCCAGTGGGGGACCTGGCCCACAACCCAGGCATGTTCCCTGACTGGGAATTGAACCAATGACCTTTTGGTTTGTGGGACAATGCCCAACCCACTGAATCACAACAGTCATGGCTCTCTGTGCCTCTTTATTCACTGGGATACAAAATAAAGGGGAATTTAGTCGCAATTTATTATAATAAATAGTAAAATATTAATGTGCTACCTACCCTAAATGTGCTCTCCTAACTTTGTTGAAGTATTGTTATTTTTACTTCTGGAATCATCAAATATAAATTACATCTAGTATTACTCAACAACCATAAACACATCCTCTTTCTCACGAGGACATTATGAAGTGCCTTTACCACAAACTTCTCTACTTTGACATTTTAACCACACTGTTCCTTTCACATGGAATGTTCTTCCTCTACTGCTCACCTGGCAACCTCCTCCTCCATTTAGCAAGTGCTCATGAGATTATGACTTTATAAAAATAAGTGAAATTTCCTCATTTCTGTAACTCTCTCTATCCTCTGTGTCAGTTAGGGATTAATTTTGATGACCAAATAAGAGCCAAATAAGAGGCTTGGTTTTCTCTCTCATGACATGAAATTCAAATGTAGAAGTCAGAGTTGGCATTTTGGCTCTACATTGTCGACTAGGGCCCAGTCTTCTCTAATTTTTGTGCTCGGTAGTCCTCTTCCACCTTTACGGGTGTCTCATGATCTCAAGGTGGTTACTGGCACTCCAACTATATCATTCCAGATGGGAAATATAAAGAAATGAAGGAGGGAACAGGGATACTTTTCAGAAAAGTACAACCTTTAAAAAACTTTCTAGGAGGTCTTATCTAATGACTTCTCACCTCTCATTGGACACCACCATTGTCAAGAGAAGCTGGGAAATGAGGGTTTAGAAAAAGATTAGTGAGCTGCACAGCAACATAGCAGTTCTGTTATTAAGAAAGTAAAAATAGGACCAAATCAAACAACTAGAAAGCTCTGTGCCTCCTTTCCTGTGATGGTTTTAAAGCATGTCTACACATTCTTGGATACTTTTCTCATTGAGAGCTGGCATCTATGTTCTACCTTTGAACCTGGGCTGGCCTTAGTGATTCACTTATAACCAACAGAATACAGAGGAAGTGACACTACAAGACTTTCAAGTCTAGGTCACAAAAGGCCTACCAAGGGCTCCTGCTTCTCTTGGAACACTCAATCTCTTGAAAACCCTTCTGAAATGCATTCTCTTGGGACCCAGTTTTCATACTGGTGAGAAGCTCAAGCCACATTGAAAGGCCATGTGTAGGTTCTCAGTCCCAGCTGAGTGCAGTCTTTGCATCAACCTAGCTCAGACACCAGATGTGTGAATAAAGGAACTTCCAATGACTCCAGTCCTGAGCAATGAGGTCACCTACAGCCTTAGTGTCTTTCAAGACATTGAGAAGCAGAGAAAAGCCACCCCCCACTATGCCCTGCCTGGAAGCCCACAGAATCTGTGAATTTAATACAATGGCTATGTTAAGCCACTAGGGTTTGTTATAAAACAATTGTATCTAGAACACCTCCCTTCTCCCAGAATGTTTCTTACAAATTCTAATCCTATATTTGCAGTTTCTATAACATCTACTGTCTAGGACTTGATGGTTTTTGATAAATGTTTATTGAATGAATGTACTCATTTTTTGTTCTAGTTATTTTTAATGTGCCATCTTCTCTGGTAGACTGTGAATACCAAGGCAGGGGCCATCTGTAAGGGCTCATAGTGGGTTCTTAATAAAACTATGTGGAATTAAATTTATAATGAATAACTTTGAGGCTTTGTTTGAGAATATAAAGAGATGGATTTGGGTTCTACTTATAACACTGATCACAAAGATTTATACTTTATTTACTAAAGTAAAAAGGAATACATAGGTTATTTACAAGGAAAGACCCAATCAAGGCAAAGAAATGCCAATTACAATCCAATAATGTAAGACCTGGGCTTATAGCCCATTCTATATCATCTCCTGGACCTGATCAACAGTCTTTGTCTGGACACACACACAGTTGGAGGTGTCTGGCCCAGAGGAATGGAGCAGGCATTTGGTGTCTTGGGCTTGCTTTCTGACACTTCTCCTTTCAAGTCAATGAGTGCCCCCCCCCAAAATATAGTTGAAATGTGGCTTTGTGCATGGTGGTTATAGAAGTTTGGGGCACAATGATTTAGCCCATGTCCTCTAATCATCCAGTGCTAATGGGCATGCAGTTTTCAATGTCTGAAGTTGAGAATGGATATGTTAAATTATGCCGCAGTAACAAACATCCCTCAAATCTCAGAGGCTTAATCCAACAAAATGTATTTTTCACTCCCTTACAGATCTAACATGTGTCAGAAGACCTACCTTGACATATACTTTCAATGGCTGAGGAAGGATAAAGGAATGTGAAAATCACACGCTGGTTCTTAAAGCTTCCATCAGAAGTGACACATGTCACTTCCACTTATATTCCATTACCCATAAAGTGTCATGTGGCCACACCTGATTAAGCAGGGATGGAGAAGCTCAACCTGCCATGTGCTGAGAAGGCAAGAAATCAGAACGTTATAAATCCCAGGAATGCCCACTCGAGCTGTGTGCATGTCTTTACCCTTGCTGAAATGCAAATCCTCTTGGGACTGGGACTCCACATTACCCATCAGCAGCCAGTTGTAGCCTCATGTGGTTATCATACTGTATTTTTCTTAAGAATAAGTGTTGACCTGGTCAGGAAAATAATTCATGGGCACTAGAAGCAAACAGTGACTTAAACCACAGAAAGACGATATCAGAGACGTCTTACCAGGGGGATGCTGAAAAGTAAACAAAAAAGACATGTTTCAGTTTAGGAGGAGACACTGACTTTTGAAACTCTAGTCTTGATTCTGCCCCTACATAGCTAGAAGTTTGTGGACAGACCCTTCTGTTTCTCAGGGTCTTGGCTCCCGATCAGTAATCTAAGGCTACTGGAAGATGTTATTTCTAAGCCACAGGCAACTCTGCAGCTCACAGACAAGAAAACTCCCAGAGTGGAAGAGGGAGAGGTTGAGGAAGAGGGATACGGAGAGAGGCAGGTGGAAAAATCTGTCAAAGCAGTAGATTGCCCACAAAGAGAAGGTTAATGCATATTTTGGGGGCAAAGAGTCACCATCTTTCTGGACACCCTAGACTACTACTGCTCACAAGGCACTCAGTTGTACAGGATTGACACCAGGGTCCTTTCAAATATCAGGTCAAGAGTCAAAACACTTCTACTGGCAATTTAAGAAAGAGCAAATCTTCATTCTAGGTGGAGAGGGAAAAGGGCCAGCTCTCTTTGCATCTAGAACTGCCCTTGAAAATATGAGCTTATTAACCTCTGAATAGGTGAGGGAAAGAATAAAGGGCTCCTAGGACCAAACTCAGCCAAGACAGACTCCAAGGGTAGGTTTTATTAGTAATATAACATCTTCCTTCAGAAATTTTATGGGGTACTGTCAAGCAGCATGGACCTTGGCAAAAGAAGCTGCCTGACTGCTCAGTATCTGAAGGCCTTTGATTTGAAAGCATATTCTCTTCAGGGTCTTGATGTATTCTTAAGAAGACAGGTGGGGATTACTTATTCCTCCTAGTGTATGATTTCTCATTTTTCTTCGAGCAGAAATAGAGAATGGATTGCTTTGGGATTTGCAAGCTTCCTAAGCATTCGAGAGGGTGGCAGTTAGGATGACAGTAATGACTTAGGTCTCCTCTGAGGGTGGTCCCTTCATTACCGGGACAGCCTGAGCTCTGGTTCCATCATTCATACCCTGTCACTCTACCCACAGCTCCACTTCCCACTCTGTCCATCACAGTTGTATACCCTGCAGCCCAGCCCCTCTCTCAGCCTGACTTGCCACCCTCCCTAATGGGGAGCAGGCTAGAGCAAATCCTACAGAGCTCTTCCCCCAACCCCCCCAACACACATTCACACACTCAAACACACATGTACATGATGTACACACATGGACATGGAGGGGAACTTAAGTGAACACTGTACGCTATCTGAGAAATGAACAAGGAGTCTTAAGGAGAGAGGTATGGAAGTGGGGTGAGTGGCCCATCTATTTCAATTTGGTGACGGGTAAGCAGCCAAGGTTATTGGTTAGTTATATGTACCAGGACTGTAAAGCAAAGAAAGGAAATGAATTGCATAGTACACTCATTCACATCTTTGTCACATTTTCCTAAAAGACAATTCAGTGAGTGACCAACTACTGCTGTATGGGGTAATACAGAAAAATCTTGCAGATGTAAAGTCAAGCAAAATACAGAAGACACAAATGAGTACTAATACTCTTTTTATGTAAAAAAACAAATGACAAAACAAAAGGAACCCAAAAGAAATGGGGACAGAGAAGTCATGATAATGGTGGGCCAGCTGCTGGAAAAAGACCTGAGAGACTTCTGTGGGCTGGTCATGTCCTGTTTCTGGATCTTGGTGCTGGTTATGTGAAAAGATTGTTTTCATAAAAATCTATCACTTTTAGGTGTGAAATAGCAAAGGTCTGATCATATCACTTCCCTGTTTCAAGGGGTTTCTCGGCTGGCCTTTTGTTGTCTATATGTCTGGAAATCACAATGTATTTTCTCATTGAAACAATGTGAAGAAGTTCGGTTGTGAAGACTCAAGCCAAATAGGGGCTGGGCTGCTCCATGTGTGGAATCACTTACTCTTTCTGATCTTCCCTGAATCTTGCTAAATTCTATAGGCTGAGCTCAGGAATCAGAGGGGGCATGGAAATCATGGGGGACAAGGAATCAGCCTATGGCCAGCTCTCATAGTAGATAAGGAGAATGGGGTGTGAGAAGAGTCAGGGAGTCAAGAGCACAGGGCTGGATGCTCTGAGGGTCATCTATGATTTTGTCCTGCAAAGCATATTCCTGCTGCTTCTGGTACCAAGGTCCAATTTTCTTGGGGCACTACCTTTTCCCCAACCTCAGCCCATTTGGAGTAGGTAGAGCTGGCTCTACCCCCATTCAGCAGCCTGGATGAACATGTGACTCTGAACTAGCCAATAAGAGCAGACCCTGGCCAGAGGTACTGGTACGTGAACCAATCACAGCCCAGAAAGGGCTCAATTCTAGAACTTTTGATATCATTAGTATTAAGGCAACTCAGTGGGAATTGCTTGAAGGTTCCATTTGGTCACAAGAAGGATAGCTTACCTGGAGATGGAGCCAATGCTGAGGACAAGGTGGTCTCTTTGGGGAAGAGAAGAGAATTGAAGCCTGATGATATCATTTGAATCCCTGCAGCTGTCACCTCCTCTGAAATGTATGATTATGCCATCCTCGCCTGAATGACCTCTCTTCTCCACAGCCTTCCCAGAAGCACAGCTGCCACAGCACACAGCCATTCCTCTTTCCCTGTCTAGAATCTCGGTGGTACTGCCTAGAACTTCCAACTTAAATCTTGAAATGGGCAGTTAAACACCTTCAACATCTCAATCAGATGCCACCTAAAGGCAAAACTGAGCAAAATGCAGTCACTGTCCTTAGCCCATAGCCTGGTAAAAGGGAGAGAACAAATGCAGCAGGTTGAAGAAACTGAAGTACAGAAAGGTAAAGTAACCTACCCAAGGACACACAGCTAGTAAATATTAGAGTTTGTATTTAAACCCAGACTGATTCCAAAGCCTGGCAAATTTGACGCCTACTCCTGTTGTCTCTCTCTGAACTACAAAAGTTGTTGATATAGTAATTTTCCTCAGTGGATTTCCTTTGGAAGAGAGTTTTGGGTTGGTAAAGTTTTGCCCAACAGCATACAGAGATGTGGGTGAAGGTGGGGGCTGGAAAGGGCTTGTCTTTACCCAAATCTGTCTTTCACCAGCCTGAGGCTGTGAGGTGGTTCCTAGAGACAATTATTTGTTCTGCTGGTCTTATTTGCATTGCAGTCTAAATGGATTTGGAGACTTTCAGTTCCCACTTTGCCTTTGCCAAGTTCAGCTGATAGTCAAGTTGGATGTACGGCATTTGTGACATGACCTCCTGCCTCTCCCCACTCCAGCATGGCTCCTTGAGAAACTGGGAGAAGCCATAGCTATTGACTCTGGTTTCCTTTGGTGGACAGCACAGCAGCAGTTACTTAAAACTGCTTCACTTCTCCATCATTTTCAATAAACTCACTCACCCTTCCCCTTGTCCTGCCTTACCCAGTGTGTCACATTCAGACTTAATGCAGCAGACACACTTGATGCTCGCAGAGTGGTACAGAGAGGAAAACCTCTCTAAAAATCCTAAGCAGGAGAACCCTTGGATGAGCTCCCTCTTACGATTTCATCACTTAGGCCAAGAGGAAAGCAGTCTATCCTAAATTATGCCTACTTCAAAACTGGCCCATTTGTATACTGCCTTGGCTTCAGTAAAAAATTATAACAATGTCCTTTTGATGCTAGGTGGCACCCGGGGATGCCAAGGGAGGCCTCAACATGATACCAGGGCCCAGGTTCTTATTATAGCCCAGAAAGGATTTGAGAGCATGACAAGGATTTACTGAAGCACAGAAAATTTATTAAAGTGATAGTACACACTTGAGAAGTGAGACTGGAAGACCTGAGATAACAAGGTACACCAATGGGATCTGGGTGGAACATTTTTGTTAAATGTGGGTGGGGGAGTGGGGACAGGGAAGGTGAGAGCCAGGGGCAGGGGTTAGGGTAGAGGGTTGAGATAGCAGGATATGGGTAATCCTTGGCTTCTAATGCTGGAGGAGTGACTGCCAACTTGGCTCATCTCTGTCCCTCCTCTCCAATAGCGAAGGGTTTCTTATTTGGGGCAGAGTGGCCCCAAATAATAATGCAAATTTATTACAAAGATATTATAATGGCCCTCTTGGTCACTTTTAGGTCAGTTTGGCTGCAGAATCTGGTTGAGACCGGTTCTGTTTATCTCAATTACAGGAAACTGGGGAGGAGGCAAGGGAACAAGTGGTCAGTGAAGTGCTCGTCTGTGATGTCCCAGCCAGGATGAGAAAGGGAAGGGATAGAGCTTGAGGCTTTTGTTCCCTCCTCTAACGTTCCTGCCTCACTTCGAAGAATGCCACTAAATTGTCTCTCAGCCTTCTGGAGGCCAAAGCAGCCAATTCCTTGATCTCTCTCTATAGAAATTATTTCTCCAACAACAGTTTCTCTTGTCTAGACTCTTGCTACTCAATGTGTGTTCTATGACCAGCAACAGCAGCACCCCTTGAAAGCTTCTTAATGGCACTCTCCACCCTCATCCAGACCAACTGAATCAGAATCCCACCTTTGCAGGAACCTCGAGGAATGCACATTTGAGTCTGAGAGAGACAGATGTAGAACAGTGATACTCGAACTTTAAAGAGTACTAGAAGTCCTAAGAGGGCTTTTTAAAACCCAAATTTCTGGGCACATAGTAGGTGTCTCATGCATATGTTAGCAAACTGATTGATTCTGGACTGGGATGGCAGGGATGAGTTCTCTTAGAAACCAGCTAAATTCCTTGTGCCTAACATCCTTGCCATCAGTAGCAAACATGGCCCTCTACCTTTATGTTCCTCTGCCCACAATGTTTTGGTATCTTCTCCTTCAGCTATCTGCCCAACCTGCCCTGCCATATCTTTCCATGAAACCTCAAGTACCAAGCAGTGAGCAGAGTATTGTTCCTGAATGTTCCCTCAGCCTCCGGCTTTACTGGGCCCTCCTGACTCTGCCCTGGGTTGGCCATTCCCAAAATCCTCCCATATCATTGCTTCTCCTTCTTGCACAACCCTTACTCTTCAGGGCTTGGATGTGGTATGGATCCTGCTCCCCTTCAGACCATTTCACCTTTCCAGAATCTCTTGCCATCCTCTGAGGCTCTTGCTCACTACCTCCTTTCTCTTGCATGACAGCATCAGCAATTCTTCACCCAGGCCTACTTTCCCCATCCATTCTCCATTGGAGTGGTAAAATATTCATACTGAAATGCAAAGGAACTGCTCCATTGTCTTTAGGATAAACATCTGGCTCCTTACTTTGGTTGTAGTATAAAGATTTGTACCCTCAGCCCCATCTCCTGTCATCCCTGTTCTCTTTCTGTACTACTGTTGTTCTATGCTGCAAGCATTGTGAACGTCTCTCCCCAGAACCATTTACACTCTCCACCTCCCTTTGTCTCCCTACTCCCTACTTACTTTTCATGACTACACCCAAATGTTGTCTTCTCTGGAACATTCTCTGATCCCTAGCCTCTTGTAGGTTGTCCTTGAAATATGTATCTAGAATACTAGGGTTATCTCCCTATGTACTGCTAATAGCACCATTTTATAATTGATTTTTACTTACCTGCTTTCTGCCCATACACAGTTTAGGGTTTATGACTTGTTCTCTGTTTGCACCACTGAGGATTCTGTTGAGTTGCAAGTTACAGAAAGTGTTGGCAGTGAAACAGCACCAGGTATTATACATCAGATCAGCAACCTTGGTACTTGAGTTCTTGCTAAGACAGAATTAATAGCCAAGACTCAAACTATAAGAAAATTTAGAACGTCACATAGGTAGAAGAAGTGAGCTTTAGAAGAAATGGGCTCAGGAAATGAGTTACAGAGGCAAAAAAAGGAATCTTGAAGCTGAAGGGAGAGGGAGAGATAGAGGGAGAGAAAGGAGGTGAGAGGAGAAGAGAGTGGGAGGGAGAGAAGGGGAGAAAGGGAGAGGGAGATGAAGGGAAAAGGAGAGAGAGGGGAGGGGGAAAGGGATGAGAGGGGGATTGGGAGTGGGGGAAGGAGAGAGAGGGGGGGAACTCAAGAGCTCCCTAACTTAAGGGCTTATATCTGGAGGACTCAGGGGAGGATCTCAATAGAACATTCATCAGCTTTCCAGGTGTGTACCCTGAGGGGTCAGGGTCATGATCTCCACTAATTGGTCAGCACCAGGGAAGGGGGTCATTAGTCAGTGCAGGTGGACATGATGTTAGCCATGGCATCTTACTCTGTTTTTGCATTTTCTCTAAGGCTAGAGCTGAAACACAGCTGAAGCCTAGATGTCATCTCCAAGGGCTAATGCTTAAGGAAGTGGTCATGCAAGGGCCTGTAGTTTTGCTCGTTGCTAAGTAACCAGGGCTGTCTGCCCTTGTGACTATCTGCATCTGGCCTATCATTCCTACTCTGCTCATGCCTACCTACTACAAAACTATCCCAACAGTGGTTTAAAGAGATTAGGAAGTTTGTTCTTCTCACATAACTAGAAGTTTGAAGGTGGTCCATTCCAGTGGTTTGATAATACCTCCAGCAACTGATATTTCAAGACTTTTGCCCCAATACCTTTAATAAATGGTCTTTGTTCCTCATATTCATTTCCTGGCCCTAAGGTGGCTGTTTGTCTCCAGCATCCCATCTACTTTCCAGGAATGGTTAAGGGTAAAGGACAAAGGTGCCTGCAAATGGAACCACCCCCTGCCAGCTGCAAGGAGAACTGTGACATATGCTTTGTCATCAGACACGCTGATGCCTGAACAAAATCAAGATAATTTTTAACAAGCAAAAAGAAGAGAATGGTTATTGAGAGGCAGCTGTTAGTGTCTGTCACATCTCAGAATCCTTTGACCTTAATAGCTTTAAGGCCTAGCTAAGAATAGGGCTCAGTAAATATTGGTTGAATGAATGAGCTATAATTCATACATGTAGTGAGATATGGGGACATAAAAGAAAGACATTGGAATCAGATAGGAGGGGTAAAAGTAATTGTAATTGACTAATTCATTCTTTGACAAGGGAGGGAGACCCCTGCACTCCTCTAAGGCCTTCCCTCGGGTCTTCATGCTCTCATGTTTCCAAGTTTCCATCTCCCTAAGCCCTTGGTATTCTCTGCCCCTTCATGGGGCAGCCTGGGGATCTGTGGAATCTCATGCCAACATGATCCTCTCAAAATGCGCTAAGCTATAACTTGCTCCTCTTTAAGACCGAAACAATTTATCATGGGGTAATTCGAAAATGCAAATGTTCAAAAAACACAACTCCTGCAAACCAGTCTGATATCTTGATGTAGAATCTCCTAAACTTTTTCTATATACCCATTTTCAAAAAAATAAATCTGAAATACACCCTACTTACTGTTTTGTAATGCTGCCATTTACTTTATCATAAACAGCTTTCCACGCCAATTAACAAGTGTTTGCCACAATTTTAAGGGTTGCCACCTTGGATTCCATTGAAATGTCTTGTTTGTACTTGATCTTCACTTTCCATACAGCTCCACAAATCAGACCTGAGGGCTGAAATCCAATATGTCAGCTTGGGTTCTATGAGAAGCAGATGCCAAGATGGACAGAGAAATGCAAGTAATTCCCTGGGGGAAATGGCTTTAAAGGATAAAAGGGAGAAAGAACAGGAGTAGGCAGAGGCAGTCTTCGGAACAAAAACAGGCCTGAGTCTTATGAAAGGATGGAGAGAGAAGGAAGGGGGATTGGGTGGATGAGCCTCAGACTTCAGTGTAGCTCTGAAAAAGTAGCAACCAAGATAGTGGGGAGACTGCAAGCCCATTAAAAGAATCCTGGCAGAAATAATGTGGGTCTAATTCCCCCACCATGCTTCATCTTTTGCTGGCAGCAGCATGGCCTCATTGTGAGCACTGCAGCAGCTGGAGGCTCTCAGCGAATGCCATTCCTCAGTAGGTTCTTTTAGAAACTTCATGGATACCATATGCATACTCTCAGAGATTCAGTCATTTCCAGCAGTGTGTGAAGATGGAGCATTACCTAATTAGTCTAAAACAATAAGCTACCTATTCTGTGCCCAGAAACTAGGCTTTTCTGCTAGGCAAATGTCAAGGAAGACAGCCTCATGGGCTGGCCCTTCCCAGAAGCAGTTGGGGGTCATGTTGCTCCTGGTGTTGACTGTGGATGTGCTGTTTGCCTAGCTGATGATAGAGGGAGAAAACCTAAGTCAGGGTAAGCAATAATTAGAACATAGGTGAGCCCATGGTGTATGGTACAAAGAATCATGTGCTTTCTCAGAACGATAGCTCTTGCAGGCCACTGCAGGAATGCATTCTGGATTCCTTATGATACTCATCAATCTGACAGTCTGTATTGATCTCTGAAGATTGACTGTGAGTACTTGAAGCATGCCTTTTCTGGGCAGCTACTACAGCCCTGCTTGGTGGGAAGTTCTGTAACTTTTTCAGCACATATCAGTTCTTCCTTCAATCCTAGAATTGAGAACTCACGTTTGTGTGAGAGGCTTGTTTCCTAGAAGCTGAGCCTGGTATAGGAATTCTGGTGCATTTAGTTTGTTAGAGGAGCACTCTCAGGAGAGTGAGGGAAGCAGGACAGAGGAGGGAAAGATGCTGAGCTAGGAGATGGCCTCAGCTGGAGTAGAGCTTCATCCTGTTACCACAGAGAGCTGTGGAGTGTGAATTAAACCAGAGTGTGTCCCACCTTGAAGGAAGGAGATCAGCCTTTTGTATACCTATGACAGCCAGTCAGTGGTTATGACCTGACACTAATGGAAAGGACATACAGCACCCCAGGGAGGCTACTCTCATTTGGCTAAGAATAATGATTTATAGCACTCAAAGGAGGTGGAAGATGGAGAGACTTGACTGGGTCACATCCAATATCTACTGACCATCTTTAAGTGAGATATACCCATAGTATTTTTTTTTAAGGAGAGTAGGGAACTGTGGTAAATGGAGAATATAGGCCTTGACTAAAGGAACCACCTGGACCTCCATCTCAGACAATTATGGCTGGCTCAGCATTGCCAGTTCATATGATATTTTGTAAGGAGCTAAAAGTCTGAATTTTTAACTGTAAAATTGCTGATTTTAAAGTGTTGAGCAAGCATTGGGATGGTCAAACAAAACCCTGCTGTGGTTCTATAGTAGACCATCTCTGTGAATTCTTCCTGCTTAGCACAGCAAAGCCATCTTCACTAACACTCGTGTTTCAGATCAGGTCTAGGAGCTCAATGGGGCCACAGGGTAAAACACAGTGGAGTAATCAATTGGACTTCAGTTCTGCTACAAGTGGCATAAAACCAAAAGTAGAGGTAAGCTACTCACTGCTGGAAGGTCAGCTCCATAATATTCAGGGATAGGCATGGTCAATCTCATGAAAGTGACAAACTGTTAGAGGTGCTAAAATGGACATTTGTAGAAGGATTAAAAGCTAGAATGGTTGGGTTTTCTGGATGGACCAGAAAATACTCATCAAGGAGGTGATCCATAAGCTGAATCATGACAAAGGCTTACCTGTGTGGAAGAGCATTTCAGGCAGAAGAAATAGCATGAAAAGCTGGGAGTTGTAACCAGTGTGGTCCATTTTACAAATGGTAAATCTCTGATGAAGTGAGTGAGAGCCTTTGATGCAACAGGGCTGGGGATAGGGGCTGGGAGCTGGGCTGAGAAGGCAGGCAGAGACCAGCCCCTAGAAGACCTTGAAGCCATGGTGAGACTTGGGAATTGATAGCTGCCAGTACCAGCATCTTTCTTTTAAAGACTTTATGGCCTGGGGAATTTTGCTCAGCTCATGTGTATGGCAAACTAGCAATGCTGGAAAATTATTACCCATTCCTCCCCCACACAGCTTTCAACCAATGACTGAAAGCTGGTGAATAAAAACCCCAGCTCCTTCTTCCCATCACATGAGATGACATTGAGACAGGTTCTTCATTATCTAAGAGTTCCCTCACAGACTGAGCCCCAGCTGGCTAAATGGTGACTTACTGGGTGTGATATTGTGATTTATAATAAGAAATATATATTTGGTCTTCATCTTAGTTCCTGTTACAAAACTCCTAAAACATTCAGAATTTCCTAACTGATGAGAGAGGTATTATTTGATATGTTAATGAGGTGACTTTTGGAAAGCCCCCAGATAACCTAATCTAGGGGCTGGTTGCCAGAGAAACAACCATGTGACTAGAGGTCTGGAATTTTCAGACCCACCCCCTGACCTCCTGGGAGGGGAGAGGAGTTGTAGGTTGAGTTCAATCACCATGATTTAATCAATCGTGCCTATGTAATAAAGTCTCTATGAAAAACAAAGGGCAGGGTTCAGAGAGCTTCCAGGTTGGTAAACCAGGTTGGTAAACCTGTGCATATTCAGGGAGTGTGGCCTACTGCAGAGAACACGGAATCTTCGCTTTCTCACATACCTTGGCTTATGCAGGTCTGGCTGATCCCGAGTTATATCCCTTAGTGATAAACTGGTAATCTAGTAAGTGAAATGTTTCTCTGAGTTCTGTGAACTGCTTAGCAAATGAATGGAAACTGAGCAGCAGTGGGAACTTCTGATCTATAGTGGTGGGTCAGAAACACAGATGCTGACCTGGATTTGGGAATGGTATCTGTAGGGGATAGGCAGGCATCTTGTGAAACACAGCCCTTAACTTGTGGGATCTGATGCTATATTTACATAGATAGTGTCAGAATGAAGTTTGTTGCTTGGTGGTATGAAAAACAGACACACATAGTGTGGCTGGTGGAAATGGGGCTCTTTCACAGGGTTGTGACAAAAGTTGGGAGATCCATCCATGAGAGGTTGAGGTTTTGTGGTGAGATTTATTGAAGAAGCTGGAGCAAACACAAACGACTGTACCAGGTACAGCTCTGGTGTTTCATCTCCATCTGTACCAGAAGGGCCAGTCCAAAAGTTCTGTGCTATTGGCTCAGTCTAGTCCAGTCCATGTCACCGTCTGGCTAGCTTAGTCTGTGTTCCTGGCTGCACTCTGGCTTGCTGTGCCTCGGCCCACACTTGGAACCCATGAGGCTGGGGCATAGGCCCCAGGCAGCTGCTAGGGCCACATGGCTGCTATGGAGAGAAAACATGTAAATGAAATGGGCAAGCATGTGTTACTGAGAGAGAGAGAGAGAGAGAGCGCTCTGGACCAGGCACCCTTTCAAACTAGCTTCCCCAAATTTTGCAGGTTCTGCTGGTGTTTACCCCTAACCAATCCATTTCCTAGATTTTCCAGAGTTTTGTGTCCATTATCCAATCTGATTCCTTTCCAGGCTGGACAGACGGGCCTTTATGGTTGCCATCTTTGTTCCTACTGCGCATGCCTCATAGTAGAAGGACCTCCCCGTGCATATGCCCAGCAGAGGAATTTGTCCTTTGTTGGTTTATTCCTCCCCCTGTAATCTGCAGGGAATGGACTGGTTGTACCCTGGGAGAGATTGGAAAGCTAGTCCCTTTTCCCTACATTGGGGAGGAAGGGATGTTAATCCCCTTGGCAGGGAAATGCTGCAATCTCCTTGGGTGCTGTGAATGCTGCAACTTCCTAGTGAAGCAGGCTGATGCTCCCTAGTTTATTAGGCTTCTTAATGTCTGATTCTCTTTGCTTCCTTCTTTTATTAATATCTAATTAATATCTAGCTGTCCTTGCTAACAGTTGGGCTTGGTGTCTCATCCTTTACCTTCCCCTCTTTTATTTTTCTATTTGTGAGCATTTTCTGGGATCTATCCCCAAATATATCCCTTGCATTAGAATCCTGACTCCGGGTCAGCTTTTGGGAAAACCACACAAAATAGTGTGTGACTTTTACTAATGGCAGGTTGGTACCAGTGGGATGACTGCATTTACTGACTGCATTAGCAAGTAAGCTCCTTAAAGCAAGGACTTGGTCTCCTCTGGAGTGGGGTGTGGCTGGAGGGGGTGGAAAGAAGAATTAATTTTATTTTTTTATTTTACATAAATTTTTAAGTGGTGGAAATTATAAATGGTTTTACTTAATTTTTTGTGGGTTTTCTATTTTTAAAAATAGAAGTATTAAAAATTCATTATGAACACATTTTGTAGAAGTCCTCGCTCACTATACCCTTAAGCTTCTGCCATTGTAAAGGGTTTGAATGAGTTGAAAACGATGTGTGCCCAGTGCTAGAGCTTTGGGCCTTATTTTTATCATGAGGAATGTTTGTCACTTAAATTAGATCATTAGTGTTAAGTTTGCTGAAAGAAAAATAAAAATTACCTCTCTCAGCTTTCCAATTTCAGGCAAGAATGTTGACTGGAGAAAAATACATACGGGAATACATGAAGAATAGGTATTTGTGGTTGACATCTAATTGCTACAGAACTAGGGAGTAGAAAAATGAGAATGTCTCTGTGGAATCTCTTTCTTCCCCTGACTCCCTGACTCACACAAGCTGAAATGGAACAATTTGTTGGTTTTCTTTCTTAACTGTACCAGGGAGATGTTTTAACAACTCTTTGTTGGTAAGCTCTTGCCCCCCCTTATATTTCCCCTATCAGCCAATTTTGTCTCCATTGTTTGCAGAACTGTTGCTATGTCTTTTAAGAAATGAGAAAAGTGTATGGTTAAGTAATAAAGAGATAATGCTGGGTGACAAATGCCTGTTTGCAGCAAGAGCCAGAAAGATTTAATAATATCCAGTAAGTTATGACCATAATTATGTTTTCTATTTGAAACAAAGAAAACTGGGAGCAGGTATCCTGTAGCAGATATTCACTACCTCTATTCTCTTCCTAATATAGGTTGTCTGGTTTCCTGACTGTTAGATCATGACAGGAAGAAACCTGCCTGAGTTTGAAGGTGTTGGGTAGGTTTGGGTGCTGTCTTAAGCTGAGTTGCTTGCCTCCTGCGGCAGAACTTGAGAGAGGGAATTGAATGCACCAGCAGGGGAATGAGAAGATGGGGAGGGAGGAAGACAACCCTAATCAGGTTGCTTCACTGGTGGGTAACTGAGGCTCAGTCCTGCTGTGGATATTTGGGAGATGGTGGGGAATATGCCTCAGAATTGATATATCCAAGAAGCAAGAAGCTTGGGCACTTATCCTGCAACTCTCATTTGTCTTGGCTGAAAGCTGCTCCTGGGTGTGGTGCTACTGTAAACAGTCCTTGGGTGGACTGAGCATGCCATAGAAAGCCTGTAGGGTGTTCCTGGTTTCCAACGCGTACGTAGAAAAGGTGAGTGCCAAGGGGATTCAGGTGGAGGCAGCACCTTTTCAGTCAAATGCATAAGGGGTAGATCTGTGATAATTTTGCATTATTCCCCAAATTAGGTTAGCTTACCTTTCTATTTACATTGGAATGGAGCTCAGGAAATGAGGGGTGAAAAAAAGAAGAGAGGAGAAAGAAGAGGAATGGAAAACGGTGAAGAAACAAGGATGGGGGTAGAGGGAAAAAAGAAAGAAAATAATAAAATGAAGGAAGTTCCAAATGGCAGATGTTATTAGGAAGTGTCTTTATACTGCAGGCCAGTTGTATTGTCAGTATTTGTACTCACTTATATAATAAAATAGGTAAATTAGACAGAGGAATGAAGACAATGCTTGTAGTTAAAGTAGTCATTGCCCCATAATAAGAACTACCATGCTGATACTTAAAACAAACAAACAAAAAACATCAGACCTTGTGTTGGTTGTTTCATACAGATTAATTGCAATTTTCACAAGAAATCTGTGATGTGGGTATTATTGTTCTCTTTTACAGATGAGAACATTGAGGCACACAGAAGCTAAGTGATCTGTCAGCCACTCTTTGTATCAGATCTAGATAAAAAATTCATAGTCTTTCCCCTGCCAAGTGTGACTCAACTCAAAATCACTAAGAAAAAAGACTCTATTATGCAAAAACTAAAGTTCAAGTAAGATTGAGCACATCAGCTCAAGCATCCCTTGACATTAAGTCTCTGGCTTTGACACGAGGAGGTAATCAATTTGATTTGCTCTGATGTGTTGGGTTGATATCAATTTGGGGCCCACCAGGGACTAATGCACATGAATTCTGTTTTGCATCTCCCTCTCATCCCTGACTTTACTGCACAAAATCCAGCTGCCTGAGTGAGGACTCTAAGCTCTGAGGACATCTGATGATGTCATCCTTTTTTCGAAGAGTAGTGTTCTCATTATGAAAGAGAACCCATCAGCAACAGTTGGTGACTGCACCTAACTCTCTGGGGCACCTGTAAGGATTTACTTTGAGAACTCAAGAATACTGATGTCTGTCTGGGTCAGGTTCCCTAGAACCTGAAGGCAATTTACTGGGATGAGGAAAGAGGTCTTGCTTATATGTAAGAGGGACTTACATTCCCTCTTACATTCAGAAGACATTTTGCCTACAGTTAGTAATAAGCCAGCCAGAGCAAACAAAATATTCCTAAAGCTGGATAACTGAGTCAAATCAATACATTTATAAAGATTACTACATGAGTATCTATAGGTGTAATATGCAAAAGGCAGCTGGACTTCATCTTTGTTCTAAAGGGGGAATCTGTACTTTTTAGACATTTTTTAGGAAGTAGGAAGGATCCAGGAGAGACCTGACCACTTGAAATCTAAAGACATTTGGCCAACAAGGATTCCTTTTTAGCAACTCAAATTATTGAATCCTGCCCATCTCATAGTGACCCAGGGATGTCAGAAGAACACACAGAGCCAGAGTCTCACACAGAGTGATGGTGTGGCATCTTCATTCCTCTAAACATCTAACACCTGGAAGAGATGATTTCCCCAAGGTGAGAATCCTATATCTGATTACAATACCCAATCTAATATAGATACCCAGACCCATGCTTACCTTACTTTGTATTTTAGCTTGCTTATTTAGCTTTAGCTTCTTAAGGATGGGATCCTTGCCTCGTTGAGTATCTGATCTTCTACAAATATTATGTGAATGAATGAATGGATGGTGAGTATTTGCCTCTGACAGTTATTAGGTTCTCTGGTCCAAACCCACCCTTCTACACTCTGCCCTGTGAACACCATGGCTCCTTTTCATCCGGCTTCCAGGGTAGTTTCTGCCAGTAAGAGGCTCTAAGGGGAATTGGAAGGCTGAAAATGAGGCTGGGCAGGGTAGGGGAAGGGTTAACTTCATCAGCCCTGTTTTGCTGCTATATCTGCCAGCATGGCCCCACCATTGCACCTTCCCCAGTGGCATCAGTGGGCTCTAGCTTTCAGTTTCATTCTGCTCTCCCAGAACTGGCCTCGCATCCTCTTAGAAGAACCAGCCACTACTGGGTGATACGCTCTTGGTCTGGGGTCAAGCCTCACAGAGCTTCTAGTTTCTAAGTCCTATCAGAGCTAGAATTTCTTCCCTTTGTTCCTTACCCTAAGAATGGTAGCTTTTTCCTGTAGTTACTACCTTAATATTTCCTCTTGCTTTTCTCCAATACTCGTGTAATTACATTCTCTCTGTTAAAACACTTTTTGTGGCTTTCATTTTCTGATTGGATACTGACTCTTACATGACCTTTAGTAACCCTGTGATGCAGATATCACTAACTTTGTTTCACAGATGAAGGGCAGTGGTACAAAGGAATGTTAAATAGCTTTTCCAAGTCTATTCATCTAGCATATGTTGGGCAGCCTGAGTTCAAATTCTGCCCTCACTGTTTATATTGTTTTTCACTTTTTAATTTACATACAACAAAGTTCACCTTCTCTAGTCCATGGTTTTATGAGTTTAGACAAACACATACAATTGTGTAACCCCCACTGTAATCAAGATATACAATAGTTTCATTACCCCCCACACTAAATTTCTTCATGACGCCCTTTAATTGTCAATTCTCCTTCTACTTCCAGCTCTTTGCAATCCCTGATGATTTTCTATTATTAAAATGTTGTCATTTCCAGAATTTCATATAAACAGACTCATATAGAAATAGCACTTTGAGTCTGGCTTGCTTTATTTAGCACCATAATTCATATGAGAGTCATACATGTTTTTGCAGAAGTCCATTTCTTTTAGTTGCTGAGTAGTATTTCTTCATGTGGATGTACGATAATTTTCCATTCAGCGATTGAGAAACATTTGGATTGTTTCTTGTGTGGAGCTCATAGGACTAATGCAGCTATAAACATTCCTGTGTGAGTTTCTGTATGAACATGAGTGTTTATTTTTCATGGGTGAGTACCTAGACATAGAATTTCTGCATCGTGTGGAATTGTATAGTTAACTTTACAAGACAAATGGCCAAATTGTTTTCCAAGGGGCTGAATCATTGTGCACTATCACTAAAAGTGTATGAGCGTTCCAGTTGCTCCACACCCTTGTCAGAACTTGGCATTGTCAGTTCTTGGTTTTGCTTTTGTTTTAATTTCAGTCATTCTGATAGTTGTATTCTGATGTGGTACATTATTAAAGCATGTGGCTGGGACTTTGGACAACATAAGTTCAGCCTGAAAGGCTGTGGCATTGTGGTGAAGAGTCCGGACCCTGAAAGCAGCTTTGGTATTCTCTACCTTCGTGACATGAGCCTCAGTTTCCTCATCTGTGAAATGAAGATAATAGTAGGATATGTACCTTAAAAGGTTGTTGTGAAAGTTACATGAGTTAATATACATAAAGCAGTAGTACAGAATAAGTACCACCTAAGTATTCATTGATATTGTCATTGTTTTTTAGAGCTGATGACTCTGCTTAGTTACATAATACCCAAATTTGCATAAGAACAAAGTTGAGAGGTCATTCTTTGGACTGCACACAGCAGATCCTGAAGCCTTTTGATCAAGTCATCTTTCTTCTCAAATTGCTGCACCACAGTTGTTTTTAGAAGCTATTCCATGTATAATGCAAAGCCTGCCTTTACTTTGTAAAAGTCCAATTTTAAAGACAGCATTTGAGCTTCAGTTATTAAAGGATTTTAATTGTTAAAGATTTCCATCTCTGTCCAAACAATGTGCTTTTAATAGAAACACAGCTTGTGATTTGTACTATTTCACTTTGATCTGCAATGCGGTATGCATTATCAACATTAAGATGAAATTACTCTGCAATCACACACAGAGCTCATACTTGCATAATTGCACAAAGAAAACCTCATTATCCTGCAATGTGCACTTCAAAAACAAACATACAACCTTTCCTCCCTCTAGTGGCACATTTAAAAAGCAACCTCAAGTATCACAGAGGCCAGTCTTGCCTATTAAAACAAGGAAAACAAATAGAGAGTTGACACAAGAATTGGGAGATTCATAATATTTGTTTATTATTGGTTGTGGTGAAGTTTGCATTTATTTATGCAAAGTGATATTGCTGTCAAGATAACAGGCTAGCTCATAGCCGTAGGAGTTTTGTGATTTATCCTCACTTGGCACTTTATTTTTTATTAAAAACAATAAACTAGAAGTCTACAAATATTGGGTAATCAGGGATTTTGATTCCTGGCCACCTTGGGGAAGAATGAGATACTCCTCCACTCCTCCCTTGCCCTTTAAATGTTTATGAGAATTAAAGCTGAATATTAATGCCTTACTGCAGTGGGTTGAATAGTGTCATCCTCCCACCCACCCCTCAATTCAGATCCACCTGGAACCTCAGAGTATGATCTTATTTGAAAGTAGGCTTTTTTCAGATGTAATTAGTCGAGATGAGGTCCTACGTGTTTGGGGTGGGCCCTGAACCCAGTAACTGGTGTCCTTGTAAGAAGAGAACACACAGAAAGACACACGTACAGGGAAGGTGTCCATGTGGAGAAGGAGGCAGATGTTGGACTGATGCATCTTGTTAAAAGATAAACCGAGACATATTAAAAATTTGACAAGTTTATTTGAGCAAAAATCAGTTCCAATCAGGTAGCACTAAACTGGAAGTGGGTCGGAGCACTGTGTTTATGGAGGTAGGGACAAGAGGAGGACTGATAGAGAGCAGAAGCAAAGAAAGGAAACTGTGCTTGGCTGGAGCTTAAAGCCTGGTTGACTCATTGTGATTGGTTGTTCCTGTCTTTCCATTTCTTAACCTTGAGGCATGTACAGGCTGGGGTTCTGGTTTGCTTACACAGATGACCAAAGCATTAGAGCCACTTTAGTTTAATGGCCTCTTTGCTTAATTAAATCAGCAGTCCACAAACCAGGGAAATCAAAGCCCTCGAAGACAGAGAAACATGGAACAGATTCCTCTCAGAGTCTCCAGAAGAAACCAACTATGCAGGCACTTTGACTTGGGATTTCTGAACTTCTGAACTGTGAGAAGATAAATTTCTGTTGTTTTAAGACATCCAGTTTGTGGTCCTCTGTTACGGCAGCCCTAGAAAACTAACACACTTACTCTGATAGATAAGAACAATGAATCTCTTCAGTTACTATGTGCCAGGCACATAGTATTGTATATAAATTAACTTATTTAGTTCTCACTATAATACTAAGATGGCAAACTATTATCATACCTCTCTTACAAATGAGTAAAAATGAGTTTCAGAGAAGTTGCATGACTTGCCTAAGGCCACATAACTTGAAATTATTTGGGTGTGGCTGCCATGTGTTCTCTCATATTGTAACCGAACAGAAAAACAGGTTTGCTGCCTGCCGCCATAAAATCAAACTCAGGAGGCAGATGCTGGTGCAGACAGGAAAGAGGTTTTTTTTCCCCCCTTTTTTTCTTAAAGAGAGGGAGAGAAACATCAATGTGTGCTTGCCTCTCACATGCCCTCTACCGGGGACCTGGCCCACAACCCAGGCATGTGCCCTGACTGGGAATCAAACCAGTGACCAGTGATCATTTGGTTCACAGGCCACGCTCAATCCACTGAGCTACACCAGCCAGGGCAGAAAGAGGTTTTTATTCAGGTACTGTGCAATCTCAGAGCATGGCAGACTCCAATTTGAAAGCCCATCTCCTCAGTAAGAGCAAGACAAAAGCCAGAGTTCAAAGTTCCTGCTCCAATTTAAATTACAGTTCTTGGGAGCCCACAGGTGGCTGCTAACTGGTCATAGTCCCAATCCAGGTAGCTTAGCTTATCCCCAACCACTGTTCATTTCAGGCTTTCACCTGGAGCTTGTGTGTGGAACCAACATGTCCATGGGCCATGCAGCTGCTATAGCTGCAAGGTCACGTACTCCTGGGAGAGTGTGTGAACACACTGGCCTGTACATCACCAGATGGGCAAGAGAGACAGAGAGGCTCTGTTTTGGAGGCCATGGGCCATGCGGCCCATGGAGAAACAGGCAAGTGCCACATGTGAATGCAGATCACAAGCAAGCCATCCACAAGGAAGAGAGATTCACGAGTCCCCAACCTCGTAGTTCCCTTGGGATTATATTAGCTTAAGTGTGGGACAGGCCAGGTGTTTTCTCAAAATAACCAATTAACTTCCCAAACTTTCATGTGCTTTGGGTGGGTCCACCTCCCAACCAATCCCTTCTTGCCCCAGGCTAGATGGACAGGCCTCTTTAGTCCAGGACCTCCCCCTGCACCATGTTGACCAATGGGGGAGATGTGTGTCTTGGTGCTCTGGATAGACTGCCAGTACCAATACCTTGCAAATGTCTGAGATTGTTATAGTCTTTATCTATTTCACTTAAGTTGGTTGTTTTTTAGTTTTAAACTGTGTTTTATTAAAGAATAAATCACATACAGTAAACCATGCAAATCTGTGCACAGTGAGTTTTTATGTGTAATGAATATTTATGTATGTAGATGCCAGCGTAACCACCACATAGAGCAGCACTGCAGAAGT
>VMDR010013176.1:0-25385 GCA_007922815.1 Macrotus californicus | reverse complement strand
GGATATAGCTTTCAGAGAGGATTTCTCCTTGCAGGTGGTGGGAGGGATGGCACAGGAGTGGCCTGCCTCTCTCCCCTGTCCCCTTACGACGGACTCAAGTTCATTTCTTTACAACAAAAAAGCTCCTTTGACACTGCGTGAAAACTAACTCTGTTTATTAGACCTGAGCGCATCTTGTATTTCTTTAGGAGTAGGTCCCCGGAAATTAAATTTTCGTGTCAAAGGCTCTTGATGAACTTGGCTGGATTGTCTTCCTGCGATACTGTACTAATTTTCACTTCCACCAGCATCCTATGAGAAATCGGAAATCACTGGACCTTGAGCTGCCTTGGCCTCGGTCTGTTTTCAGTGTGCAAACATTCTCTTGCCTTCATTACCATTTCTTATGTTACTAGTGAGATTGGAACTTTTATTCGGTAAGTGTAGTAGCCGTTTCATTTCTTCTGAGTTGTCTATTTACTTTCTTTGCTCATTTTTTTCTGTTAAAATTAGTGATTTTTTTAAAAATCCATTTGTATGAGAGTTCTTTCTGTTAGAGTGTACTCTTTGGTCAAGGATTCCTTTTTTTTTTTTTTAAAGGACTAGCTAATTGCTATAAAATATCATCCATTTGGGGTTAGCTAGCCCACATGATTCTTCTTTCAAGGTCTGATTATATGCTGACTGGTTATAAGTCTAAATAATTCAGTTTGGATAATCTGCCTGTTTTGAGTAACGTCAGCGATGTGTTTTGCCTTTCCAGAAGGAAGAAATGGTGTAATCATCCACTGTCCAAACTCGGAGGTCAAAGGTTAGAAGGAAGTCGGGGAGAACATGGCCTGGCCAGACCTTTTTCACAGAGGCACTCTCCTGTCCCGGCTCAGCCACCACCGTGTTGTCGTGTTCCTGCTCACCTTCTTCAGGTGAGCGCGTTGCTGTAGTGCTTCTGCTGGTGTCGTTCTGCCTCGGGGGGAGGCACTTACTAGTAGCAGGGATTGGTGGGCTTACAATGAAGCAGACTAGTTACTCACTTGTGCTTTTCCGTAGCTCCAATACAGTAGTTCTTGGGGGCTCTTTTGCCCATATTTGGCACTGTCTGGAGACACTTTCAGTTGTCATACTACTTGCATCTTGTGGGCAGAAGACCAGGGATGCTGCTAAACATCCTATAATGCGCAAGACAACCCCCCACAGTAGACAATTTGGGAGGCCCGAAATGTCAGTGGTTCTGTGGTTGAGAAGACCCGATCTAATATAAAGTCCTTTATTTGTTAAAACTGGGAGCTTGAGAACAAAGGACGTATTCAGGGACTGCCCTTTGCCTCCTGGAGTGGTAAGAGTGGTAAGAGACAGTTGTGAGGAGCTCTGGTAACTCAAGGGAGATCCCTGACCAGCCAGCATGACTAAAGAATTGTCCCTGTTTATGAGCGTGTCCTCAGTGGCCTTTTGGTGTTAGGGGCATGTTATTCATAACCCTGTGACTCAGCTATTTTGATTATTTCTTCTGAATAGATTTTCTTCTTTATTGAAGGTACCAAAGGTGAGGATGATGGTTTTTTTGTTTGTTTTATTTTAAGGTAGAAATTAGGAAGATGGTTCTGTAATCATGTAAGTGTTGATAGGCACTTTTGGATGCTTGGTTTGGGGGATATCCATCTGTGAGGGGTGGGGGGGAAGCAGCAGCATGAAGGTAAGTCTGGAGCCAGAGGAAGAGCTACTGAATGGCTAGTGCACTGACCAGCCACTGTTCGCTAAAGACTTAAAATTTTTTTGCAGAACTGAAACCATAATGTAAAGTGGTTTAGGCTGAGTCCCATCTCCACCTTCTAGGTCCAGGGATAAGTTACACTTGAATTTGGAGGCTCACGTTGAAGACTAGTTATTTATTTCTTTTGCTTAGCAGGGACTGTTTCAGTTGGTAGTCTTTATAAAGCAGTATTTTCTCTTTTTTTAAAGAGAAGAATTCTAAATTTGAATAAAACAAATAGGAATATAGCTGTGATATTATTGAATGCCATTTTCTTTGCTGTTCATTCAGCTGTACTTCTTCTCTTTTGCAGTTACTCGTTGCTCCACGCATCAAGGAAAACATTTAGCAATGTCAAAGTCAGCATGTCTAAGCAGTGGACCCCAACTGCTTTTAACGGATCCGTTGAACCTGTAGAGGTAAGCAGAACAAAGTGCTGGTGTGGATTTAAGAAGGGAACCGCGCCCACCTCTGAATTCTTCTTAAGTTCTTCAGTTTTGTTTTATTCACTTGCTTAGGACTCTGAAATGGCTTACTGTTTCCTATGGCATAAAATCCAAACTCCTCTGCCCAACTTCTTAGCCTGCCCTAATTCAGTACCATTCCAACCAGCTTATTTCTCACTGTTTTGAAATCACAATCTGGCTAGTTGTTTTTCCATTGAGTTTCACAAGTACTATGCTCATTTCTGCCTTGGAGATTTTGTGCATGTTATTTTATATGTTCTTCCATCTTCTTTCCACCTATCAAAATTTGGACCAATTTATTTTTATTTATTTATTTACTTGTTTATAGAGAGGGAGAGAAACATCATTGTGTGGTTGCCTCTCATGCGCCCCCTACTGGAGACCTGGCCTGCAACCCGGGCATGTCCCACAACTGGGAATTGAACTGGCAACCCTTTGGTTTGTAGGCTGGTGCTCAGACAACTGAGCCACACCAGCCAGGGCAAAATTTGGACCAAGTTAAAGTTGCAGAGATTTGAAGCTTACATGGCTCTGTCCCCAAAATATAAATAAGTTAATCAATTGCTTATTGTGGGTCTATTCTAGGCACTGGGATACAAAAGTCTTAGAGGACCTAAAAAAAAAGAACCTGTCCTCATGAAGCATTCTAGCGGAGATGCTCCTGAACAATTTCTCTTGAAGTTAACTTATTAGGAACTTTTAAGAGGAAAGGTATTAAGAACAGAGGGCTTGCCCTGGCTGGTGTGACTCAATGGACTAAGTGCTGGTCTGCAAACCAAAGGGTCGCAGGTTCAATTTCCAATCAGGGCACATGCCTGGGTTGTGGGCCAGGTCCCCAGTAGGGGGCGTGGGAGAGTCAACCACACACTGCTGTTTCTCTCCCTCTCTTTCTCCCTCCCTTCCCCTCTCTCTAAAAATAAATAAATAAAATCTTAAAAGAAACAACACCAACAATTGAGGGCTAGGTTTCTGACGGATACTTGCTTGACCAGTGCTGTGTGCACAGCGAGCACCTCCAGGTGATCATTGCAGACCTTCAAGATGGACCGGCCTTAGTTAGAGATGAGCTCAGGCGCCAGTGTGCAGTCTTTGTGGCTATTGAAAGATGACTGTCCAGCTTCTGTTTTAAAACTTGAAGGGAGAAGAAATTTCTTCTTTCCTGAGGTGAACATTGACATTTTTTCCCGCCTCTCACGACTAGGAAGTTCTTCCCTCTGCTAAGGTAAAAGTGTTGTGCCGTTTGGTTCAGAGCCGTGCATACTAAGTGTTCCCAGTGCCCGATGGCCAGTAGAATGGCTGAAGAAAACCTGTCTCCCTGCGTTTTTCTTGTGTAGGTAGGACATCCCTGGCTCGCTCAACTGTCGTCCAGTGACACTGAGCACTGACTGTGGTATTTCAGGTACAGTCTGACCAATGTACAGCCTACCAGGGTTTGGCTCAGGCCCTGGATTTCTGGTTATGCTGCCGAGGCTGCCTTTGTGTTTTAGGTAACTGGGTGGGGGCCCTCGGACCATTTCTCACCCACTGGTAGCGTCGTCTCGCTCGGAGCTGTATTATTGACAGACTTTCTCTGTAGGCTTTTTGCTGTGTTAACCTATTTTCTGAACCTTTTTTGTTAGGCCTACTTTGTTGTTTTAATTTTTGGTTCTGTTTGGTTCACACTTGTTAAAGTGGGCAAACAGAAATGTATGTCAGCTGAATTCTGGCAGTGAAGCAGAGAAAAGCTGTTTGCCGTCCGTCGGAAAGCCACACCTGCAGGAGCTTTGGTGGCTTCTCGCAAAGAAAAGAAAACCCTGAACTGGCAGCAGCTCTTTGAGGACCCAGGTCTCTGGGTCACATGGGTGTGTGCCCAATGGGGCTTGATCCTGGGTCCTGTTGAGTGCAGAGGACATCAGGGATCAGAGATTGTGGTTAGAGGGGAAATGTGGCAGAATACCCAACTGGAGACATTTAGGGCCCCCTTGGCACGCAGAAACACTGACCCATCTACCTGCGTGAGCGGCTTTCTTATCCGCCATGAAAGCAGCGCCTGTGAACATTCAAGGTAACAGACTGGTACCGTGAGCCACCAGACGTGAGTCCCAGTACTTCAGAATCACACCTATATATTCTCCTGCAATTTGGGATTTTCCTTCCTTTTAAACATACATGTATTTTTAACTGCTTATTGTGATTTTTCTTTGTACTGTTCTTTTAAAAAAAGATTTTATTTATTTATTTTCAGAGACAAGGGAAGTGAGGAAGAAAGAGAGGGAGAGAAATTAGTTGGTTGCCTCTCACACCCCCTCCAACTGAGGACCTGGCCTGCAACCCAGGCATGTGCCTTGACTGGGAATCAAACCAGTGACCTTTCGGTTTACCTGCCAGTGCTCAATCCACTAAGCCACACGAGCCAGGGTTCTTCTTACTATTATTAAGTGAGAATTTCCTTGCTTTACCATCTCAGAAATCTTTTAGTTTAGCAGTTTGCGAACTTTTTGGTTATGTGGTTTGTATTCATAGGTGTTCACTGTTCTAGAAAGTAAAACTGAGAAATTGAAAAACTACATTATTTTTTAAAGTTATTTTCAGATGAATAAATAAACCTGAAACATGTTAACATGAATGACATTTTATGAAAAATGACTTTTTTTAAGACAAAATCAATGAGGAGAATGGCATTGATTGACACATTTTTGCAAATCTCTTCCCGTCTGGCTGAGTAGAAGACAATGGGTTTTCCTTATCTGCTACTGAAGTCAGTCTCTTGCAACACGATCCTTTCAGGTCTCCGAAGGGAGTTTGGCTTCCACAGATGTGTGGTGGAAAGGGGGGCAGTATTTTAACAGCCTTTTCAGTTAATTGTAGGTATTTGTCTTTGATAACTACACCAGCACTTGACAAGTGACAATTTCTTAAGGGGTAGTTGCAATGTGGCATCTGAAACTGTATCAATTAACTTTTTGGAACCCTGCATTAAGATCCGTTTGTCTGTCTTGTACTTTAAATGGATCTCGAAGTGACAGGCTGGTTTCATTCTTTTTTGAGGAAATATCTGCCAGATACTCAGACACTCAGAACTGGGCACTGTGTCTGTCAGTTGTCCTTCCAAGTAGAATCCACGTCCGGCTTGCAGCTCACACAGCCGCACAGGCCTCCCCCAGGACAGCCCTCCTGCTCTGGTGTGCACTTTCCACGGCGTCACGGTGCAGCGAAAGTGGGTTTACTTGGGCCAGATTTGATACAATGAGTAATTTTTACTGCTTTCATCAAGGACATTCGGAAGTGAAGGTGACTTTTTTTTACTGGGAGTGTGGCAGCAAAGAACACAGTGATTAGTGCAGCGCCGACTGGTAGGACTGCTGGGTCCCCGCCAAAGCATGGCGGTTCCACCCTCCCCAGCTTGTGCACTGCCGACGGACAAGTTAAAGGGAGAAGGAAAACGGCTTTCAGTACAGCAGTCCCTTCATCTATGGGGGGCGCGTTCCAAGACCCCAGTGGATGCCTGGAACTGTGGGTAGTACCAAACCCTGTATGTTCAATGCTTTTTCCTACATATACATACCTCTGAAAAAGATTAATTTATAAACTAGGCACAGTAACAGATTAACAACAATAGCTAAGTATAAAGTAGAACAATTATATCAATATACTGTAATAAAAGTTTTATGAGTCCTGGCTGGTGTGGCTCAGTGGATTGAGTGCCGGCCTGCAAAGCAAAAGGTTATCAGTTCGATTCCCAGTCAGGGCACACGCCTGGGTTGCAGGCCAGGTCCCCAGTAGGGGGTGTGCAAGAGGCAACCACACATTGATGTTTCTCTCCCTTTCTCCCTCCCTTTCCCTCTCTATATAAATAAAAAAATAAATAACTAAATAGATAAATAAAATCTTAAAAAAAAGAGAAATAAGCTATCATTTAAAAAAATTATGTGAATGTGGTCTCTTTCTTTCCCTCCCTTCCACCCAACCCCTCGTGCTCACACATGCATTCCTTCTTCCTCTCCTTCTCCCTTAAAGTACTGTAATGTTTTGGACCTCGGTTGACCTCAGGTAACTGAAACTGTGGAAAGCAAAACCTTGGATAAGGGGAGGGGCTACTGTCTTATGTGAAGAGTTTTGACTGTGCGTAAGGGGGGTTTTGACTGTGTGTGTGTGCACTTTCTGTCTGTACAGGCCCTGTTTGCTCCTTTCAGCATCCCCAGGCTTCTGTGAGAGTGGGTGGGTAGAGGTTGCATGTGAAGGTGCTTGACAAGCACAAGCACGAGCCAGTGCTGTGGGGACTGACAGGCTCTCGTTGTGTTTGCAGATCTGGAGCAGCAACCGTTTGTTTCCTAGCGCCGAGGAAGCCACTCTGTTCCTCGGAACACTGGATACTCTTTTCCTCTTCTCCTATGCCGTGGTGAGTTTTAGAATTCCAGGGCTTCTAAAGAAAGATGTAAAAGGTGTAAAAAAAGATGTGAAACCCCCAACTTAATGAAGCTCGTAAGAGATTTTGAATTTGCTGGCGGAGGAGGGATCAGTGTTGGCTGAAGTGTGTATTTTGTGTCCTCATCCATCCATTCATTTGGCAAGCACTTGGTGAGCACCTAGCATGTGCCAGGTACCTTTCCGGTCAGTGAGAATTCATAAGTGGACAACACAGGACAGGTCCCTACCTTTGCAAAGCTTCTATTCTTGGAGTGGGAGCTGAGAGACAGACAGTAACAAAATGCAATAAATAAGTAAATGATAAAGTATGTTTAAAGGTGGTGAGTGCGGTGGAGAAAACTAAAGCAGGGAAAGCGGAATAGAGAACTTGGGAGGGGGTATAATTTAAGTAGGGTGGCTGGGGGAACCTTGGTGACAAGGGGACATTTGAACAAAGACCCGAAGTAGGGGAAGTGAGGTCAGTGTGTCTAGGTGTTCAGGCTGGAGGTGCAGACTTCAGAGTCCTTTGCGTGAACCTGATTTTTAAAATTATGAGACGGGGTGAAGTCATCGAGAGAGTTGGGGATAGAGAAGAAGTGTGAAGATGGAGTCACGGGTCCCAGTACTCAGAGGTGGGACAATGAGAACCCGGCAGGAGGCTGGGATGGACAGAGCAGGAGGGGGTGCATTGAGAAGGTGGAGCCCCGGGAGCCAGGCCAGGATGGCCGGGCTGACTGTTGGAGGCCTGGAGGCCGTCTTCTCAGACTAGGCATCCAGAATGTCTGGTGGCCGCTAAGGGAAAGCTGGGGCCGGTGGTGGCAGCAGCTGGGACTGGGCTCTGTGGAAGTAGTCTGGCCTTTTCTCTCCAGCATCTTACTTCCTGTCTTGAAAATGTGTCCCGTGATAATAAAAGCCTTCTAAGCTTGAACATCCAGGTGATGTGGAACACTGGGTAAAAGTCCCCAAGTAATTTCTAAATGTTTATTTGGGTAATTAGGAGAATATTTTTTCTTCAAAGAGGGAAGTTACAGAAAAGGTTGGAACAGATCTTAGATCCTGTCCCCAGCTCCTCACCCCGGGCATTTTCAGTACAGGATCCCAGCACGTGGTCATCCCGAGTTGTCTGCAGCTTTTATGAGCTATTTTAAGAAGCAGTGGAGCTCAGCGGAAAAACCAGCTCTGCCACCACCAACATCCGGGTTAAACTTGCTGCCCCACTGGCTTAACTTCGTTTTGATACTCGGTTTCCTCATCTGTGGAGTGGGATGATGGTGCTTGTCTGTGGGGTTAAATAGGCTTAGGAGGTGACTGTGGTTCTCCACGTGGAGCTGCGTTGTTTTCTGTGACTTCCAGGTGTTGTGCAGGCAGCTGGAGCAGCACAGAATAAACTGATTCCCGGATCTGAAGCATAACAGACCTTTTCCTCACCTCCTTTATAGTCGGTAGCAGAAGGCATGTGAGCAGCAGCTATATAGCAGGGCAAATCTTTAATGCTTGCAGGGGCCTGCCTCTTTTGAGGTGGTGAAAGCTTATCGATAATGAGGGAGCCATGCTTATTGTGACATTTATCATCTAAATTTTCTCTGACGCAGGTAGTTTATGAGAAAAACTTACATCAGAATTTAGGCTTTTAGTGAGGACTCTCATACATTTTGCATGTTTATGGAAGAAACCTAAGTGTGTTGCCCTTAGCTCTTTAGTCTGCTCGCTGCCATGGTCTGAGCATTTTAATTGCTGCCTCTCTGTGGGAGGCGAGCAGAAGGCAGAGCATTTGTACCTAAGTTCAACTAATTATTGCCTCTGCCTCCCTGGGCTCCCTGCCTCGTGATGTCATGAAGCCCAAAGGTCACATTAAACAGGCAGCACCTGTGCTCTAGAAGCTTCTGTTCTTCAGGGCATGCTGGAACACATCTTCGTTCCAAATGCAAATAGCTAAGAGGAATCCCTTGGGGAAAGCGGATGACTGACGTTGAGGAGTTAATCTGTTCTAGAAAATGAAATGTATTTATGTGCTTGTCTTATTGGAATAATTCTTGGGGTTTTTTTTTTTTTTTTTTTAGTCTCTTTTTAGGCAGTTAGAGGATCAAGTAGAAGCTAGGTTTGCACTGAATTATGCTGTCTCAGTGCATGGAGTGCGCAGAAGCCCTGCTGTGGTCCCATGAAATGTTTGTGAAACTGATACAGACAGCTTGTCTAGGCAGGAAAATGAGATCTGATTTGAAGTCCTCTCAGCACAGTGCTTGCCTCATTGGTTTGCAATGCCTCGTTTTCCAGTCTGGTGTTCTTCAGGGCTGTAAAATGGAATGCTTTGTTTTCAGGGCCTTTTTGTCAGCGGTATTGCTGGGGATCGGCTTAATTTACGAGGTGTTCTGGTTTTTGGCATGTGCTCCTCTGCATTAGTGGTAAGTTTGAAAGTTCTCACAAAATGATGATGATGATGATGATGATGATGATGATGATTGGGATTTTTGTCAGGTATTTTAGAATCCAAGCAGTCCCCCTACTTCTGTATGTAGAAGACACATTGTAGAATTGATCTTCAGTTTTTGAATCCCCTGCCCACCTTTTCAGTTAGGGGAGCCTTTTAAAAGTATGATTTGGCTCACGCCCCTTCCTTGACTCTCAGTCCCCAACAAAGGCAGCTCAGAAATAGCGTGGTGTTGAGTGCTCTCCAGCCCGCTTTTCCAGGGGCATCTGTCTCTGTGCGTCACCGCTCTGCTCTTCGGTGAAACTCCTTCCCTCGGCCCTGACCTTCCCGGCTCCCTTCTGCCTTGCTTGCTGTTGTATCTGCTGCTCTTCCTGCCTACGTGGCCCCCTTTCCAGCTCCCCATAGTCTCCCTCAGCATCTCCTTCAAGGCCCCGGCCAAATGACACTTCCTTCATAGTGCCTTAGTTCACGGATACCCCTCCTAGAAGTCACCGTTCCCTCTTCTCAGCTCCATGCCTGTACGTCTTTGAAGGCTCGAATCGGGTCTCTTGCCTAGCCGCCTCATGTGTTCATCAGTCTTGCTTTCCCTGGGAGGCCGGGGCACAGTGGCTGAGGTCACAGACTTCCTGAGACTCACTGCCTGGTTTCAGTCCCCGCTCTGCAACTTCTCTGCGCTCCAGCTTCCCCATTTGAATCCCCCCTGCCTAGGGCTGTCGTGAGGGTTAGGTGAGCTCCTGTGTGCAGGGTGTTTGGAGCAGCGCCTGGCGCAGCGCCTGGGCGAGATCCATATCTGAGTCATCTTGATTTGCCTACAAGGGTCTAGCGAGGGATTTTTGTCGCTTGAATGAAGGTGTGGAGTTTAGTTAGATCTATTTTATTATTGTTTTTCAAAGTCTGCCATTTTTTCTTCGAAATTTTAGAGAATGAGCCACTTTATTCACAAGCTGCTCACCCACATGTATATATACATACTATTTGAAAACCTGTTTTAAAACATACTTAAACAGTTTTTTAAAGAAATTGAGATATGTTCATAAACATGCCCTGTTTAGTGAGCAGACCTGAATTTTGACGAGAGAGTGTAGACTGCAGCTACCGCCCCTCTTCCTCCTGACCGTCTTTCTGTCCTTCATAGTTCTGCTCATTTCGGAATGTCACGTAACTGGAGTCACACAGTTTTATACGAACCCATGCCAGATATTCCGAAAAGAGACCGCAGCCACGAGTGAAATGTTCACTTAAGCGCCCTGGAGAAAAGCAATCACGCGGATGCTGCTGAGTTGTGGGGCCTGTCCCAGGAACTCTGAAGGCCGCAGCAGCAGCAGGGATAGTGACAGCCGGTGCCCCCCAGTGCCCTTGATGTGCCTGGCATGGTTCTGACTTGAATCACCCACATGAACTTGGTCCCAAGTCCTCCACAGACACAGGCCTGAGGAAGGGGAAATGGAAATACAGGTGACCCTTGGACGACACGGCTTTGAACCACACAGGTCCAGTTAACATGGGGACTTTTTTCAGTAGATACTGTAAATGTATTTTTTCTTATGGCTTTCTTGATAACACTTTTTTCCTAGCTTACTTTATTGTGAGAATACAGCATATAATACATAAGCCTACAAAGTATGCGTTAATTGACTGTTGATATTATCGGTAAGGCTTCCAGCCAACACTAGGCCATTAGAAGTTAAGTTTTGGGGGAGTGGAAAGTTATACGTGGATTCTGACTGCCCGGGGTCAGCACCTCTGGGCCTGCTGTTGTTCAAGGGTCAACTGTAGGTCTCAAGGGAGGGCAGACAAGGAAGGCTTAACTGTTTAGAGCAGAAGACACAAGTTGGAGGGGTGATCACTGATCAGTTTTATGCTTTTTGACGTCTTCGCCTCTGGCTGGCGGCGGCTTGCTGGTTGTCTCACTCACTCAGTGCTGCGTGGGGCGGGGGCGTCCCGAGAGGTGGCCACACGTCCCATAGGTCTAGACCTTGAATGTCTCCTTCCTGTGGTCTCTTCACGCAGAAACATAAGTGCGTGGCAGTCGAGTGTGTCCTGGTGTCCACGTGGATGTTACATGTCCCTCTTTCTTCCCTTCTCCAAGGTGTTTGCCTTTGGCACGGTCACGGAATGGCTGCACTTCTACAACAAGCGGCTGTACTGCTGCCTGTGGATTGTGAATGGCCTGCTGCAGTCCACGGGGTGGCCCTGTGTGGTCGCCGTCATGGGCAACTGGTTTGGGAAAGCTGGGTATGCCGCCTCCTTCCTCTTCCGTTTCTCTCTGAGTGGTTTTAACGTTGGATTATTCAGATTTGTCAGTTAGCTCGATCCCTCCTCACCACCCACGCCCTTCGTTTTAGAGAGTTAAAGTAGCTTATGCGGAGGTGTCACGTCAGAGTACGTTGGGGACGGTGTGGACTTTAGTGAAGATCTGGCCCAGTTGGTCACTTTCCCAGCACTCTCCGGCCGTGGTCAGATTTTGAGTGTGCCTAAGGGAGCGTGTCTCAGTTTTTTCCTTTAATCATCCCTTTAGAGAACATAAATACCTCGTGTGCCGTCCCAGCATGTGTTTTTGGAGGGTTCTGCCTTCTTTCCCCCTTTTGAGACGCAGTGATCTTCCTTAGCCTTCTTCCAGTAAAGACAGGGAAACTGGGGCCAGAAGTGATCCATGGGACTTGCCTAACGTCACATAGCAAAGGCTCTAATAAGACGCAGGTGGAGAATGCCGAACTTGGGGGCGTTTCCCCCTAGACCTCTAAGTACTTGTTAGATTGTATTCGAGTTTGTGTGTGCCGTGCGGCCAAGGTGTGAGGAGGGGCACCTGCCAAAGTATCTTCTAGGCCCTGCTGAGTTCACAGGATGGAAGTAAGTTGAGGTACCCAAAGGTGGGGCCTTGTTTATCATTACTCGTGATACTCCAGTTTCATGATACTCCAGTTTCAGGAATGAATTATTACCAGTTTTTGTAGATAAATACTTAAGTGTTGTGAGATACACATTTATTTTATTTTATTTTTTAAAGATTTTATTAATTTATTTTTAGACAGAGGAAAGGGAGAGAAACATCAATGTGTGGTTGCCTCTCACACGCCCCCCACTGGGGACCTGGCCCACAACCCAGGCATGTGCCCCGACTGGGAATTGAACCGGCGACCCTTTGGTTCGCCGCCCGTGCTCAATCCACTGAGCCACACCAGCCAGGGTAACGGAATTGATTTTGAGAGGCTCTTGTTCCCTGTCGTACTTTGTTTTTTTGGGGGAGTGGGTGGTGCTGCCTGCTCATGTGCTGTTTATTTTTATCAAGATTTTTAGGGTAATTTTTTTCCAATCATGGTTTTTGAAAATTATATAAAGGTTACTTGTTTATTGGAGACAAATCAGATAATATAAATGAAAGAGAAATAAAGGCAGAACCATGTGAAAGCCTGTGACTCAAAGATAATTACTTTGACATGTGTCATTTTGAGATAGTTTCCATCTGAGTTTTTATACATTGGATGACACTGGGTATTTGACAGCAGTGACAGGGCAGGCTGGCCCCTTGTTACTTCTGTGGGTCAGTTACGAAGAAACAAGACATTCAGGAAAGCCGTCACAGTTTGTGTTTGAAAGTAAGACTTTTTTTTTTTTAAATGAATGATTTCCTATGTCAAAACCTGGGGGATCCCACCAACCATTCTCAGGAGTTTTGTTTTATTTATTTACTTTTTTAGAGAGAGGGGGAGGGAGGGAGAAAGAAAGGGAGAGAAACATCAATGTGTGGTTGCCTCTCACGTGCCCTCTACTGAGACCTGGCCCGCAACCCAGGCATGTGCCCTGACTGGGAATTGAACCTGTGACCCTTTGGTTTGCAGGCCGGCGCTCAATCCACTGAGCCACACCAGCCAGGGCGAAAATAAGACTGTTTTTAAGCGAGCAGCACTAGTGAGTGAAATTGAGGGTGCGCTGCCTGAGATGCAGTGAAACAACGACAACCCACAGGCAACCAGTAAGACGGCGACAGCTGAAGCTCACGGTCGTTTTCAGCCCGTTTCTTGTTAAAGTGCGCCCTTGGCCAGCGAGGGGCATTCAGAGCCTGGCCTTCTGCCTCTTTCCTCCAGAACCCTCTTGGCAGGTCTCATATGCTTTATTAGAGGATCTGGGCATTTAGCGCTGGGGAAGAATGTAGGAATGACCGTGTTCAAATCAGTTGTTGTCCAGGTGCATACAGTTGGGGCTCGGGGGAATGCAGCGAGCAGGGAGGACGCTGTCCAGGAAAGCTGTCACCTTGGGTGAGTCAGGCCCCTTTTCCTGGTTGTCAGGTCAGAGTGTGTTAAAACAAATCGAGGCTCAGTAATGCGAATTCGAACATTTGGTCAGTACAGGTTATAAAAATGCTTGAAGAGCTAGATGATGCTTTTTAGAAACTATTTTATTTATTTATTTTTAGTGACGGGGAAGGACAGGGGAGAAGGAGAGAGAGGGAAACATTGACGTGTGAGAGAAACATCAGTTGATTGCCTCTTGCGAGGGCCTGGCCTGTACCCAAGCCACACCAGTCAGGGCTGACGAGCTAGATAATCTTACACAGTGTGTTAATCATGTGTCAAACGGATAAAATGCAGATGCGAACTTTGAACAGATTAACTTTTCATAAACACTTTTTCTTCCACCAGCCTTACTGCCATTGTCGGTGTTCAGAGCGAATCATTTTTTCTCCAAGACTGTTGTTTTCTTTCCACCAGGCTTTTCTACCCATCATGCTAAAAATGGCAGATTGAGGTGTACAGTAAGCCGCACATATTAAACTGTACCGTCTGGTGGGTTTGGGCATGAACACACCCTTAGAACCATCATCACAGTGACGATAATGGACAGTCCTTCACCCGCAAAAGTTTCCTTATGCTCCTTGGCAGTCCCTCCCCCCACCCCTGTCAGCACACCCCTCTCCCGCCCACCGCCATCTCTGGCCAAGTGCTGACCTGCTTCCGGTCACTTTGGATTAAGTAGAATTTCCTGAATTTTTGTCTAAGTGGAATCACACAGCATACACTCTTTCTCATCTGTCATCTTTTACTCGGCACAATTAGAGACTCGTTCAAGGTGCGTGCTGAGGGTCCGTTCCTGTTCACCTCTCAACACTAGTTCATTGTACCGCAGTCTGTCGATCTGTCCTCCTGTGCATGCACATGGGGGTGGTTTTCAGTTAAAATAAAGCTACTGTGAACGTGTGTGCAGATCCTTACATGGACGTAGGCTTTCCTTTCCCGTGGATAAGTGCCTTGGGACGGAATGGCTGGACCATATGGTAGATGTTTATATCTTTCTAAGAAATTGGCAGTCTCTTCCACGTGGTTGTACCATTTTACTTTTCTGCCAACAGAGTGTAAAGGTTCTAGTTCCTGTATACCTTTGCCAGCGCTCGGTATGCTTGCTCATTTTTGATTTTAGCTCTCTAGTCATGCAGCAATACCTCATTGTGGTTTTACTTTGCATTTCCTTCATGTCTGATGATGCTGAGCATCTTTTCGTGTGCTTATTTGCATCATCCTTTCTTATATGTGAAGTATATTGAAATCTTTTGCCCCCTTTTCACATTTTTTTATTTTGAGATGATTGTAGATTTGTACTCTTTAACATTTTAATTGCATAGTCTTTCCTTATTACTGAGTTTTGAGACTTCTTTATATTCCAGATACAAGTCTTATGAGATAAGTGATATGCACTATTTTCTCCTGTCTGTGGCTTGTCTTTTTAAATTCTCTTAATAGTTTCTTTCAGTGAGACCCAAATTAAACTTTAGTCTAATAAAACCTTAAGAGTTTGAAGAGACCTCATGTTTTGCCATTTGGGTGTACTTGGAAAGTCTTAAAATAGAATGTTGATTCTCTGGAGCATGAACTTGTATTGTTTTGGCCGTGTTGTATTTGAACCACAAATCGAAGCCTCTCTCACCTTCTTGTCTTCTGTGTCCCACTGTTCTCGGTCGTAGGCGGGGAGTTGTGTTTGGTCTCTGGAGCGCCTGTGCTTCAGTGGGCAACATTCTGGGAGCGTGCCTGGCCTCTTCTGTTCTGCGGTATGGCTACGAGGTAGGTGTTCTTTCTAGCCCTTTCTCGAGTATACAAGGATAGATGAGGCCTGTCCAAAAGTATCCAGCCATGTACCGTGAAAAATGGAGACATTTATTGAAGAAGATACAAGATACGAGAGACATTATAAAAGGCCAATGACACCTCAGTCCCCTTCAAAATCGGCACCTTGTGACCTCACACAGTTCTCCCAATCACTGTCAGCTGTTCTGTTATATTTTCCTGAATCTCATCGACAGTCTGAAATCTCTTCCCTTTCAAAGGTGATTTTAGTTTTGGGAAAAGCCAGAAGTCGCAGGGCACCAAATCTGGGCTGTAGAGGGCCTGAGTCACCTGGGTGGTTTGATTTTTGGCCAGAAAACTGCACAAGATGTGATGCATGGACACGTACATTGTCGTGATGAAGCTGCCAATCACCAGTTGCCCATAGCTGCGGCCTTCGGAATCATCTGAATAGTTTCTGCGATGGAGTGGTCAAGCTTAATGCAAAATCTGATGCAGATTTGTTGCTCTACTCAGTCAGTTTGAATGCGTCGGCCACACAGTGCACATGCTCACCCAATGGAGTCTACCACCCCCGCTGACAAGTACAGTGAAGTCATCATTGTTCATGCATGCGCACTCCAGTCCACTCTTCCTTGGCTGCCAGGTTACATCAAGGTTGAGCAAACTGTTCTTGTTATAGTAACAATGGCTGGACTTTTTACAGATCTCATATACCTATATTTTTTGAGGAAATAATACTGTGGTCATGTAAAACCACCTTAAGCTGTGTCTCGGTACGGCAAGGCTTGCGTTAAAAGTAAACAAACTTTTGACAGATTAAAACATTATTCTTGGAAAATACCCAAGTCTAAAGACAATCAATTAGGAAAGGTAGTTGCAGCTCATGTTACAAATGAAGACCTAATCTTCCTATATAAAAAAGCATCCACAAATTGATAAGAAAAGGACCAAAAACAGAGAAAAAAGGTAAAAGACTTGAACATGTAGTTGATGAAAAGAGAATAGAAACAGCTTATAAACATAAGAAAAGACTTCATCTGTAACCTCATTTCGTTAATATTCACTGAGTTCCTCTAAGTGCCTCTAGACGGTAGAGAATGGACGCTGGCCCAAAGGGACAACGTCTCTGCCCTTGTGGCACGTATGTGTTGTCGGAGGAGAAATGCAAACCAAAACCGCAGTGTGAAAAAGAGAGAAACTGCACTGAATGTTTATGAGATTGGTAAAAATCCCATTGTGAGAATAATGTGCTTGAGGACATGAAGCAACAGGCGTTGTAGCTGGCAAAGTAAATGACCTGCTTGGGGTCAGTACGGGGCTGCCCTATCAAATTTACAGCCGCAGGAATAACCCCGCAGGCTAGCACTTCAGCAGCCCAGGGTCACAGATCTGCAAGCGTACTTATTTCGGTGTTGTTTTCAAAGCAAAACACTGATAACGCACGGCAACCGAAAGGGAAACAGTTAAACTGTCGTGCACCTGTCCCGTGGAAGGCTGTGCAGCTGTGAAATGGAACTGCAAAGCTCTCTCTGTGCCGATGGGGACACATCTCAGGGGTGCACAGATGGGTACCTCGTCGGCCTCAGAACTTGTCAAACCTGGTACTCGTTGCACTTTGATGAGAAAATGTTTCGGCACTTGGTGCTTGCCCGCCACTCGTCGGAATGAATGAACGACAAGCACCGAGGTAACGCTGCTGTTAAGTGAAGAAGACAAGGGGCAAAGCGGTGCGTATCAAGTGACACCATCTGTGTAAAATGAAGACGTCAGAGCACGTATTTGTATCGGCCTGTGTGTCTCTAAAACCGCTCTGGAAAGTAGAGACACGGTAGCAGCAATGGTTATATGGCTGGAAAGTGAGGAGTGAGCGGACGGGAGCAGGGGCGGAGAGAGTTTTTACTGTGCACCTACTTTTTGTTGCTTGAGTCAGGTAAATGTGTGGCCCTTGTCTACTTAGGGCCGATGGGAAGCCCTTCCAGTGTTCGCAGTATCCCATTTATTCTAGACTTTTTAGCTTCACACCTGGATTGTACTGATCCGTTCAGATGGGAATTTCTGTTCACCCTAGGTGATGTGCCCACATTTGACCTCTGAAAACACTAATTTTGTCACTGACTTGTTAAAAAATTTAGACTATCCACGTCAGGCTCCATTGTCTATTAAATAAAATCCAGCTACGCAGCCTGGCTTTTGAGAGTCTTTCATCTTGATCTCCCCTTCCCAAGTCAGTTCTGTATTCCCTGTGACCTCCCAGCAGAAGCCCTCTGCCTCCTGCCCAGTGCCTTTGCTCCAGCTGTGCCCGGAAAGGTGGTCAGTTCCTTTGATTTCCAGCTCTGCCTTAAAGCATTGTGTAGCTACTTCTACTTCAGCTCTAGCTGTTAATTTCTCTTAAATTCCTATCCATGTTTCTTATGGGCTGTGGGCCTCCTCATTTATTCAGCTACATGCATCCTTATATCATTGTTTCATTTATTGTTTGATCCCCTCAACTGGGCAGAATATCTTCAGTGGCAGATACTGCCTCTAGTGGGAGACTGCGTGGTGCAAGGGGAAGTTTGAGGCTAGCCCTGATTTCACGATCATAACAGTGCCACTCAGCGTTCAGGGGACCTTAATTGTCCTCCCCGAGCCTCAGAGAGCCTTTGGGAAAATTAAAGAGAAAACACAGCTCAGCACTCATTTTCTCCCAGTTTCCCAGGCCCCAGCCCTCCCCCCCCACCTCCCACACATGCCTCTGATGAGTGCCCAGATGTGGAAGGGGCCCCTGCCCTCTCTCCTGCAGTATGCCTTTCTGGTGACGGCCTCTGTGCAGTTTGCTGGCGGGATCGTCATCTTCTTTGGACTCCTGGTGTCACCTGAAGAAATTGGTGAGGACACAAAGCTTTCGCTTCTGTTTAGAACATCTTACTCTTATCGGCGGAGAGAAATCTGAGGCCGGGACAGCCAGTCTCTTTTCCTAGGAGAACTGTGACCTCTTTTCAGTGGGTTAAAGGAGCAGCATGGCTGTGTGTGTCCCGCGTCCAGCTCTGCTGGGCGTAGCCGCACGTGTTGGAGGGGGTGAGGCTCACCTTTTGTGCAGGGAAAACTCATCATATGCAAATGAGTTTTATAATTGAGACACGGGTTAGAAATTAGCATGATGTGTTTCTAATTTCACTTGTTGAGACAGATTTCCTTCAGAAAAATAATTTAGTGTGATACTTATCTCTGGTTAAATACAGAATTTGTACAAGCGAAACCAGAGGCAAATAGATGTACTATTCTAGCTTTTGAATGTTATTAAAGAAGCACATCAGTTTAATAATATGTAATTAACTTCTTTTTGTATATCGGGGAGCTAGTGTGATTTGGTTGAAAACGCATTGCTTTGAAGCCTGATAAAGTAGAATTAGAGACCTGGGTTGGTTGCTCTGTGATCGTAATAGACCTCAGTTCACCTTGGCCTCTGAACTTCGTTGCTTCTATAAAGTGGAAATAAAATAATAGTGACCCCGTGAGTAGTGATGCTTGCACAGCACCTAGCGCAGTGCCAGGCACCTGGAAGGCTCTCTAAAGATGGCTGTTGCTGTTGTTTTAGGTCTTCCTGGTATCGAAGCAGAAGAAAATTTTGAAGAAGACTCGCACAGGCCGTTAATTAATGGTGCGGAAAATGAAGATGAATATGAGGCTAATTATTCAATCCAAGAAGACAGCACTGTCACCCAAGTCAAGGCAATAAGCTTCCACCAGGCTTGCTGCCTTCCTGGAGTTATACCGGTAAGGACCACTCAGGTGTCCTGCCCCCAGCCAGTGAGATGCCATAGCCTGGACGTTAACTCGGCCCGGGGCGAAGCATCTTTCAGTAATCCGCTTTCTTTGATACTTAGTTGTAGATGTTTATGTTCAGAGAAATATTGGCCAGTGCCCCCTCAGCTTACCGTTATGTTGGCACCACTGACATTTTCTCTGACCCCTAATTCAGAGGTCAGCAGACCTGGTCTGTGAAGAGCTGGACGGTAAATGTTTTCAGTTTTGCGGGGACTGCACAGCCTCTGCCCCCACTTCTTAACTCTGGAGCAAAAAGCACCGTGGGCCACGTGGAACTAAGGGCCAGGCCAGAGTTGGCCTTGAGCCCTAGTTTGCTGAACCTGACCTAGCATTCGAAGAAGAAAGCAGAATTGGTTTTAAATATGTACTTTTTGGCCTATTGTAGTATTATAAAATTGTATGTCAACCAACAGGGGTTTTAAATGAGTCAAATCTGCCGTAATTGCCCACATTCTTATTCTAGGTAGACACCATTGTATACCCTTTTAATGAAAGGTCCAGGGCACAGTATCCCACAGTATTTCTTGGTAACGCATTCCAGTGTTCCCACGTACTTTACAGTCAGGAGAACTTTCTAACGTCTGAACTAAATCCCTTCTGCAGCAGTTTTTCTGTCTTGGTGTTGCGGGCGCTCTAGCACGGGAGAGGAAGTTAAGAGGCCTAGGTTATGTTTCCAGCTTACCCACTAACTCTCGGGGAGGCCTAGGGTAAGTCACTCAGCGCGTCCTCGCGTCTTAGTTCCCCTTCCTGTGGAGCAGAAAGATACCAGTCTCCCCTGGGGTCTAGACCGCCGCTGTGTTGTATTGTGAACACCCCTGTTTTTATTGTATTGTTCCACGGTGCTTCTGAGTATAAATAACCCTTGAGCTGGAATCAGAGTCTGCAGGTTGTCATATCTCATGCCTGTCCATTCCCTTCTGCCTGTGCCCCCAAGCTAACTGAGGGAACTGACTTTGGCAAACACGTAGTCAAGTATGAGTGAAAATGTAAGTTCCCACGGTCTTTAAAATGGCATGTGTAATATAAGGGGATGCAAGTTTCTTTAGGCCTGTTCTTATGCTAGTGATTGGTGTGTTTTAACCAGCTATTACAGTGCTCTGCTGGTAATAGATTAATTTCTGAGGTAGAACTTAAAGCTGTTGGGACTGAATATGGAATCTTTTGCTCTTCCTTTGTGTTTCCCAAGCTGTTGTTCCCGGATCTGGGAAGGGAGGCGAAGGAAATCTAGTTAATGTAATTCCTTTGTCTCCGGAGCAGACCGTCTGGACGGAATGCTCTCATGCCTGGGCCTGGGCTCTCTGGGGGCGGCTGTTGCCTGGCCAGGGAAGCTGTTTTAAGACCAGTGATACCTCGGGAATAACTGGCAGCTCCAGGGAAAAGAATATACTAGCCAGACACCCTTTGAAGTCAGTCCCTGTGTTCCTCCCCCTCTTTCCTTTGATGCTCAGTGTCAGGATTTCCTGGTAGTAACGTGTTGAATATAGGCGTCTTAGCGCCCCTGCCACCTTAAGGCAGCTGCACCTTTGATTTGTAAAAGCAGAGCCACGAGGCCTGGGACAAGCATGTTCTTTCCTTTTTGACTCACCAGAGGTGCTCTGCGCGTTTCCACTGGGCGTGAGAATGTAAAGCCCTTGGAAACTAGAATGTGAAAGTGGTTGTGATGTTGATGCTTTTTAAGACCTTCAAACTGAAGTTTAGCATGTTATTCTCCGCCACTCGTAGTATTGACTCTGCAGGAAGTAGAAGAGCTGAACTAGTTTGGCTGTTAGCAGCGGAAGCCGCGGGGTTTACCGCGTTTATTTGCTTATGGCTAATGCTAGTCAGTGGCACGAATACCTTTAATCTTTGTCTAAATTAGGAAATATGAGTGCGTGCCCTGCCTTACAGGTTCAGAACACGGGTTTGCTTCTACCAGAGCGCTGGAAGGAGAGGAAAGCGGGGAGAACTGGGAGACGGTCATACGTGTTTTCTATTCCGAAGGCTGCACGTGCCTTTCTAGAAGTTAATGGGCTAAAGAGAAGAGGGGGACTCGGTAGAGTCAGGCCAATGGGAATTGGTAGAAATGTTCCATTTTACAGTCAGGTCCCACTTAGAAGCTGTGGTCCTGCCGTGCCATGTTGTTCCTTGTTGAGATTGAGTGTTTTTCTTACAGTACTCACTGGCCTACGCCTGCTTGAAGTTAGTGAATTACTCCTTCTTCTTCTGGCTGCCCTTCTACCTGAGTAACAACTTTGGATGGAAGGAGGCCGAAGCTGACCAGCTCTCCATTTGGTACGATGTTGGAGGGATTATAGGTAATGCCTGTCATACATCTTTTTCTGTAATAATTAGTCACTAGGAGTCTTTTACTGGGTTATGAAATCTGGCATCCTTTCAAGTTTTATTACTTATTCCACAGCCATTTTCCCTAAACTGTCCTATCAATAAACAGTCAAAGTCTTAAAGAAAAAAAGTCTGTGGAAAAGAAGACCCAGCCTACGGCATGTCTGTGATGTATGGGGCTCTTATTTCTCAGTCCTTTGCTGGCAGGACCCTGCTCTTGTCTCGGGATGTTTCCCCCTGGGATCTCTCTTAATGTGACTCACATACATTTTCAGTAATATCTTAGCCCTTAGCTAGCTATACACATTAGCTTTGTGCATAGATGGTCCGATCACGGATCGTAGGAATAATAGCAGGAATTAATTTTTGTGAATGTTTTTGAGCTGGTTTGTCCACAGCAGATTTTAGTAGTGACTTTTTGTTATAGCTAGAAGTGTAAACAGGGAAGTAGGAAACTTTTTTTTTAAAAGATTTTTATTTATTTATTTTTAGAGAGAAGGAAAGGGAGGGAGAAAGAGAGGGAGAGAAGCATCAGTGTGTGGTTGCCTCTCGTGCGCCCCCTACTGGGGACCTGGCCTGCAACCCAGGCATGTGCCCTAGCCTGGGAATTGAACCGGCGACCCTTTGGTTTGCAGGCCAGCATTCAATCCACTGAGCCACACCAGCCAGGACAGTAGGAAACTTTTTATTAGATCAGTGTACAGAATGCATTTTAGTGGGTGGGACTTAAATGGCTATGACAAAACTTAAGGTCCTCTCTGTGATGTTCACATTGAGAACTGTGTAAGGCTGAACTGCCCTGAGCCCATGAAAGCATGCCATGTATCCTTAGGTGGTATGCTCTTGCTGTGTTTGGACTTGTTTGCCCTTATCCTCTTTTTAAAGAATTTTTAAAAAGATTTTATTTTTAGAGAGCAGGGAGGGAGGGAGAAAGGGAAAGAAACCTTGATGTGTGAGAGAAGCATCAGTCAGTTGCTTCTTGCATGTGCCCCAGCTGGGGACCAAACCTGCAACCCAGGCATGTGTCCTGACTGGGAATCGAACTGGCGACCTTTTATTTTTCGGGACGACACTCAAACAACTGAGCCACACCAGTTAGGGCTGCCCTTATCCTTAGACCCCGAGCCAGAGGTGAGGTTCCTGCCTTTACACCCACCCATACGCCTGTGTCCTGCTGTCTAATGAAGACGTATCAGGTGTCCCCGAGCCCCTGGAACTTGACATGGACTGTAGCTAAATGTGACTGTGTTGCTTGAAGGCTTCATATCTCCTCTTTTTAAACATCAGGACCTGTTAGGTATTAGTGAACCGTGATTACTGCATTTAATTTTAGTGGATATGAGAGGGTCCCCCCGGAATGGAGTTTATAAAAAATTGTGTATTCCTTTTTACATGTTTAAACCTCAGTCACCTTCAAAGTAGTCTCCATGTGATGCAGCACACCTATTGAGACGTTTTTTCCACTGCTCCAAACAGTTTTTGAACTTGTTGATTCCGATGCCTTTTAGTGCTTCTGCCTTTTTTTGTTTTTCTTCTTCCACATTGGCAAAACATTTCCCTTTGAGGACTTTTTTCATCTGGGGAAATAAAAAAAATGTCGCTAGGGGCGAGATCAGGTGAATATGGAAGGTGGGGCACAGGGGTCATGCTGTTTTTGGTCCAAAACTGCTGAACACTCATCGTGGTATGGGAAGGTACGCTCGTAAATCATCTGTCATGAAATGGACAAACACATTGAAAGAGTTTTCAAAAAGAAATTCATTGAAGCCGAACGCAGCCTCTCACAACCACGCCAGCTGGTGCACTGATACAAATGGGTTCCTAGAACACTCACCTAGCGTGGGAAGCCTGTGCTACAAGGGGCTTGCCCTCCAGAAGATAATTCTGGGTTTTTGGGTTCTCTTTTGTATTTATTGGCTGCTACTGATAGCCCATGAGGCATGGTCCTTGATCATCTTTTCAGTAAAAAGCAGAAAAATCCAGAAAAGCCTTCACAGCTGGCTTGAAGAGGGAAAACAACAAGGAATAGTGGGTCATTTTGGTGATTTTCTCTTTTTCCTTATTTTGGTGACTGCTTTTCTGCTTTGTAGTGCCTTGTCCCAGTCTGCCATCGTGACAATGAACCGTCAGGTAATCGTCCTAAAAGGAAGTTAGGGAAGGAACTTTGTAGGAGAGTCGGCCACCTTTGTGTGGACCAGTCTTAGGATCCTGATAGCAGGTGGAGGGTGCCTGATGAGCAAGTGTCAGGTGCCTGAGCTACATCATGCGCAATCGTGATTGTGGTACACTCCCTGTGCTTCCAGGTGGAACTCTGCAAGGCTTCATCTCCGATGTCTTACAGAAGAGAGCGCCAGTCCTAGCTCTGAGTCTGCTTCTGGCCGTTGCGTCCCTGGTTGGGTACAGTCGTGAGTATGCCCTTGCAGTTAAATTAGTTTCCTGATCTCTTAGGACTGAGGCATCTGCCTTGAGTCAGTGATCAACCCTGGGGAGATCCTTGAGACCTGCCACACAGGCATGACATGGGACCTTCATATTGTCCTGTAAATACCGGGTGAAAGCACCACCACATAGTTCTGTTTGTGTTGGGGTGGAAACTGGCATCTCTTCTGCTTTTTGTTAGTTTGTTTAAGAGCTGGCTTGGAGTGTATATGCTTTGTTTGAGGGTAGGCTCCAGAGGGACAGCATTAGAGCCAATAAAACAATAAAAGGGAAAAGGTTTCAAAAGAGGAAAAATGCTAATTAGTGGGTTTGGTGTATGTCCCTTAAGGTGCCGCTGAGATGGGAGTAGGGTTTTTCTGCAGCTCTGAGCAGTCTCATTAGCCTGAGCACCAGCGAGAGGCACACATTACAAATGGAAGTCGGAGGAGGCCCTCAAAGGGCTGTATCCCTTTGTCGTGTCTGGGCGTGATCCATGGGGTCACAGGGACCAGGTCTTGGTGGATTGTCCAGGGGAGGCCCACGTAATGCGCCTGCAAGTCAGCGTGCGGTTTCTGTCTTCCCTCCCAGGTTCTCCGAATGATAAGTCCATTAATGCTCTCCTGATGGCCGTCACAGGTATGGCCCCTGCTCCTCTTCCCTGCCCTGTTTTCTCTGCCGGTAACACTGAAACCTTAGCTTCAGAGAATTCAAACGGTGGAAGGAAAGACAACTCCTTCAGGTTTTATTTCTCTGCTGTTTTTTGTGTGGCCCCCCAGCCCTTTAGTTATGGAATCAGTCCCTTTGGACAGAGATGTCCCAACAGTTTTGATTGCTGCCCCCGCTTCTCATATCACTTCTGGAAGTGGCTTAGGAAGCTGCCACAGTGGACACCAGTTCACCAGCTTTTAAAAAGTCCGGCATAGCTAGTTTTGCCTCCTATGAGGAATTGGTCAGTATTTCTTCACTCTATCCCCAGATGAAACAATTGAGTACAGTTAGGGACCATGTTATAGAAAAATTCTTTTTTTTTTTTTGATGTGGCTACATCATTGGCTGATTTTTTTTTCTTTTTAATGTTAACTTTATTTTTTTAATGTATTTTATTGATTATGCTATTACAGTTGTCCCATTTTTCCCCCTTTATTCCCCTCCGCCCTGCACACCCCTTCCTACCCACGTTCCCCTCTTATCATGTCCACGGGTCATATATGTAAATTCTTCGGCTTCTACATTTCCTGTACTATTCTTAACCTCCCCCTGTGTATCTTCTACCTACCATTTATGCTTCTTGTTCCCTGTAACTTTTCCCCTCTCTCCCCACCCACTCCCCTGATGATAACCCTCCGTGTGATCTCCATTTCTGTGATTCTGTTTCTGTTCTAGTTGTTTGCTAGTTTGTTTTTGTTTTTGTTTTAGGTTCAGTTGTTGAGAGTTGTGAGTTTGTTGTCATTTTACTGTTTGTATTTTTTATCTTCTTTTTCTTAGATTAGTCCCTTTAACATTTCATAGAATAAGGGCTTGGTGATGATGAACTCCTTGAACTTGACCTTATCTGGGAAGCACGTTATCTGCCCTTCCATTCTAAATGACAGCTTGGCTGGATAGAGTAATTTTGGATGTAGGTCCTTGCCTTTCATGACTTGGAATACTTCTTGCCAGTCCCTTCTTGCCTGCAAGGTTTCTTTTGAGAAATCAGCTGACAGTCTGATGGGCACTCCTTTGTAGGTTACTGTCTCGTTTTCTCTTGCTGCTTTTAAGATTCTCTCTTTATC
>VMDR010013175.1:0-25310 GCA_007922815.1 Macrotus californicus | reverse complement strand
GTAGGTAGAAGATAGACAGGGGGAGATTAAGAATAGTATAGGAAATGTAGAAGCCAAAGAACTTATATATATGACCCATGGACATTAACTAAAGAGGGGGAGTGTGGGTGGGAAGGGGTGTGCAGGGTGGAGGGGAATATAGGGGGGAAATGGGACAACTGTAATGGCATAATCAATAAAATATAGTTAAAAAAAAATTCTGTTCGAGTTACTTTTTGAGTAAACAAGAAGATTAAAACAGTTCATGTCTACACTGAAGTCACTCAAAGCGGTAGAGCAGTTGGCTATGCTTCCCCTCAAGGTGGTGCAATTGAATGAGGTGCTGGTGACTCTGCGTGGCCATTGGGACCAGCTGCTGTATCACGCTCGGGTCTACAGTTGGGCTTTGACTTCCCACTGGAAGCTGCAGGAGGCTTTGTGGGGGCTCCCCCAGGATAGTGTCTGCCACGCCTTTCTGCTCCTTCCCTCTTCCTAGTTGTCTGCCACCTGCGGCCTGTTACTTGGTTATAGGTGATGTTTTCCTTTATACGTGGTCTTCCAGCTTCTGAAAGACTTGGAGTAATGTATGTATTGTAGTCTCTTGGGTCATTTAATTTTGAATTTCCAGGAATTCCTTTTCGAAGCTGCTCTTTAGCATGAACAACTTTGTCCCAGTTCTGGCGCTTGAGTGGCACGTCCTACTCTGCCTTCCTGCAGGGTCCCAAAGATACACTCCACTCACGCCCAAGGGTCCTAGGATGGCTTCTCAAATGGCAATAAAAAAGTGGAAGATGCACTGGTTTGTCTTGTTTCTTTCCTATTGGCAGGCCCTCTGATCTCTGTGGAAGCCTGCTGATTCCACTGCTCACGCACGCAGACCCAGGTCCTGCAGACCGACCAGAACCACTGTGCACCTTTCACCCATCCCACTGATGATGTAAGAGTCTCCTTTCTCAGTTCTCGCCTTGACAGCAGGGGAGTCCCCACCAGCTTCCGTGTTCTTAGCCCCCTTTTGCCCTTCTGCACCATGTTCTAATTATGTATTGATTAACATGCTCTGGATAGCACACAAAGAGACACAATGCATTGACCTGTGCGATTTCCTCTATTGCTAGGATGGAGGAGATAAAATAATTCCCATCCCCCCTTTTTGTGCCAACTTCAGGTCCTACAAATTCTTCTGCATTACTAATTTATCCATTTCTGAGTGCACACTTACTTTTGGTTCAAAAGAAACCATTGGCTCTTATGTACAGGGTTTTGTTTATAAACATGTTTTCTTCTCTCTGATTTGAAGTGTAGCAGACAGCGTATTGATGTTCAACATTTATTCCATCTGCCTTATCACCCAGGCTGGGTACTGAAGTTGCACTCACTGTGTGGATTGTGTGCAACCCTCCTGCTGTAGTTGACCCTTGATTGCTGTTGCCATGTCCAAGGTCAGCTACTGCCTGTGCTCTGTCAGGGGCCATTGGCATAAGCTATAAAGCAATCTTCAGATTGATGCTACTTGTGCTGGGCTTGGAGATGCCCAGGCGGGGCCAACCTGTGAACCAAGGCCAGCTGCTGCCAGTGCTGGGCCTGGGGCAACTTAGGGGGAGGTACAGGTCTTGCTGGGGCCTGAGAGGCTGGGAAATGGAGACCGGGGTTCTGGCCATGAGAACAGTTCAGCTCCTCAGATGTACTCATGAGGGATTTGGAAGATGGCAGAGAGACGCAGCCCTCATCTCTGTGTTTTGCCGGTGAGCACAGTCACGATGTGCATTTAATTTTGCTGAGTCTGATCACCAGCTTTGTGTGTGTTGAAAGCAGTGGCGGGTCAGACATTTGCTGGTGTGGATTCTAGTGGGCATGCAGGTGGTTCAGGCTGTAGCAAATGCAGGAGCTTCTTGACCATGGTGGCTTCCCAAGGGTGGCAGTGGTGTCATGGTTCTGGAGTGGGGGGCAGGAGCAGCAGCTTCCCGTTTTGGCACAGAGCTTCCCGGTTGTACAAAAGGAGGCCCTAGCTCTGTGGGTGACTAGTTTCTGCAGGGCAGCGTTGGGGTCATCCTGGAAAGGGTCAACTCAGAGCTTGTCTCATCAGCCCTCCCAGTAATTCTGTGAACTTTTACGCCTTGTAATAAGTCCCTTCCTGCTGAAACTAGCTGGAATAAATTCTGTTCATTGCAACAGGACCCTGACTGATATACCATGAGAATAGTTTTTGTAATATTAAATAGAGCTTCCAATTACAAAGATTTTAAGGCAAGAGAATCAGCTATCTGTTAGAATGTACCGGGATGTGGACGACCTAGGCCACCGCCTATGCTGTAACAAAGGCAGTGTACATCAACAGCTAAATTCCTGACTCCGAGATTACCTATTATCAGAAGCAACTGAGGCATAGCCACAGGCATCCTTCTGGAAACCAGGTGAACCCTCACTACACTTCCCCTCTCCCTCAAGCTTTTCCCAGAAACAAGGCCCGTACATCTTCTAGACTTTCTGTCGCTGAATCAGCCATCCCTAATCAGAGGACATTGTCTTGCAAACACCTATACCCTGGACACCTGGGACAGATCAGCAGGGTGACCCAGGCTCTCTGGGTGTCTGCTACACACCCTTGAAAACCCTTCCACCCTTTCCCTTGCTGCTGTGATCAGCTCAGACTCAGCCCATCTGATTGCAGTGTCCTGCCTCAAAAAAAGCCCTTAGTTGGACCTTTTTGGCTTCTGATCCTTTCTTAGACACCTCGGCTACTGAACACTATCCAAGATGAGAGGCAAGATTGTACTTTTTATTGGCAGCTCTGCAGCATAGGAGCTGAATAGTGGCTTTTGCCACTTTGGGTGCATGTACAACCTTTGGTGACAGTACTACCCATAGGATTTTTGAAGGTTGGCTGGGAGGCAGAGCTTTGGAGACCTTAACTTTCACTTTAAACTTGAACTCATCCTTAGATTTCATCCCCTAAAACTCGACCCTTAACTTTAAAAGCCTGTAGGTCGAATTCTTCTGCCACAACCCTTCTGATGACAAAGGGCCTCTCCCCATTCCCTCCCTGTTGTCCCTAGCAGACCCTCCCTCCACAGGCGTCCTTCGCCATCCCCCCACTCACCTACCACGCACACTAGGGAGGAGCGCACTTGTAAAGGAGCAGTGATCTATGAACAAGGAGTGATGATGACAGGGTCTCCAGCAGAGTAGGACCCTGGGAGAAAGGAGCATTATTCCACTGTGAAAAGCACGAGAGGGAGGAAGTGACGTACCCACGTGGCAGGGAGAGGGGCTGATGACCAGAAAAGGTCTAGGAATGGGCAGGCCACCCTTTAACCACTGGTCCAGGGTCCATTTCTCCACAATTTTTCGATTAGGCAGCACCTGCTCATGGTACAAAATTCAAAGCTAAAAGGGGCACACAAGGAAGTTCCTGCCACTCCAGAGCCCACATGCCTGCCCCCTGCTGCCCACCCCCAGAGGCCAACTCTGTGGGGAGTTTCCTCCCCAGCTCGTTTTCCCAGGTGGGATGTTTCTGATCTGGGGATTGTGTGGAAGGCTGCAAAATGAGGGGTGGGGGGGAAGAGCCCCAGAGGGGAGAGTCTGTGGTCCCTACCCCAGGGGTGGGGTGGGAGCAGGACAACCAGAATTCCAGCCCCACCTGGCTGGTGCCTGGCTGAGGGTCTGGTCTCACAGTGTGGACAGGGTAGTTCCTGGCTGCCCATTCCTGGCCACTTGATACTCAGGAAATAGCCGATTCCCTGGCAGGAGGTAGGCCAATGACTTTTCCTTTAGGATTATTGTCTATTAGGCTTTGTGATGTTGTCGTTTATTTCCACAGCTTTCCCTTCAGCTGCAAATTATAGTGCTTATGGATGAATGTTTGTATCTGTCATGTTTCCGTCCTTTAGGATCCAGATATGTGCATCTGAGGCAGGAGACTTGTTTGCTTTATAAACTAAGTGGAACTGCCAAACACCCTTTACCTAGATTGTGGAAAGTTGCCCTATAAGGAGTTTATACAAGAGAAATCTCTGGCAGAGAGAGAGAGAGAGAGAGAGAGAGAGAGAGAGGAACCTCTATAATCTGTTGGCAATTCTGAGTGTGACACAAGATTCTTTTTTTTCTTAGCATTTCTGTGCCTTGCTCCTGATCATTTTAGGGTCTGCTACATCTCTTGCTATGAGAATTAGCATCGGCAGCTTTCAAAATGACTTACCAGTTAACCCCTCCAGAAATCTTAAGACATTATTCTTTTCTTCTCCAAATTTCCCATCTCTAAGCCTTCTAATTCTTCAAATTTCCATCTGTAAAGTTAATACAATCCAATAAGAAAATAATGTGCTCTTGAGACGTTGACATGCTCAGAGCCATTTTATCCTGCCCTGAAGCCTGGAAAGTTTGAATTTTCCTTAGGATAAAAAAAGTCAGAAATAATAGAATAATTCACTGTACTGTAACAATTAAATCCAACAATTTAACATTGTGCATTGGTAAATATAATGCTCCCAACAACCCAAAGTCTCCCATGTATTGACAGACAAAACCAAAGTTACAAATCTAAACCTCCTATTCTGAACCACATTCCTAAATGTAAATAAGCACCCAAGCATGTTGCTACATATCTTTACAGAAGCAATTACAAACAAGCCTGATCAGTCCCTAAGTCACCAACGCACACAGCGCTTATCTGCTGTGCCCTCTACTGGATAGAGTACACAAGGCAAGCCGCATTATTTCCAATTAATTTTTGGCATCATCATTCCGCATCTGCTTTAGGAATGCAAGGCGTGAAATTCATAGTAGCAGGTTTAATATTCCATTCAGCCAAAATTATTTTGCTACAAGGACTTACCTTTGGTGGAATATTTCAGATTGGCATTTTTTTTTTTTTGTTTTGGGTTTTTTTTTTTTCTTTTTAAATATGTAGATTACTTCTCTCCTGCTTGCAACCCACTGTCCAAATTCTCAAGCTGTCACCAAACTCAGTGCGTGGCACGAATAATTTCAAGCTGAGGAAAATGTGTTTAATTTTACATCGTGTAAGAATAATTACTTAACATAATGCCACTTAAAGTGTATTTCTATCTACAAATGCTAATGAAGGTACAAAAATGTGACTCATCTTTGGAAAGAATTAGGGTATTACAGGAGCTCTGCCTTCACTCCCTCTTTTCCTGCAGTGACAGCCTGAAGAGAGGAGCCCAGACCACAGGAACAATCCGAGATGGGTCCTACTGTCTTCCAACTGGGTGTGAGTCCAGTGGCTTTGCAGGGCATTTAATCCCACCGACCTCTCTGAGCCTCCCCGAGATACTGGAAACAGAGCCTGGGGCTCCCTGGCACTGCCCACCCTCACCCAGGTCCCACTGGACAGCCACGAGGAGGGGGCTCAGGCCCAGGGCCAACATGGACCCTCTGCCCTAATGCAGCGCTGGGGGCAGGCCTGTGGCCTTTGGCCTTAAGTGACTTATCTCTTTGATTGTTGGTGTGCCCAAGTAATAAAGATCAGGGTTGTATCCATGGCTCATCTTGAGGCTTAGGACAGTCAACAGAGAATGACAAAGAGTAAGAGGAAAAAGGAGCATTTTGCCTTTCAATTTTTTTAATAAAAGAAACTCTTTTATTTTGAAATAATTTTGGAATTACAGAAAAGTTGTAGAAATAGTTGAATGCCTATTCAACCTTTCCCCAATTTCCCCTAATTTTAAATATCTTGCATGGCTACAGTGCAAGGATCAAAACCAGGAAACTAACGGGTGCACCTTACTAGCTACACACAGACTCCGGTCCAGAGCTTGCCATGTTTCTGCCCGTGTCTTCCTTCCCTTCTCACATCCCACCCAGGATCCCACTGCAGGGCCCCGTTGGCATTTGGTTGTCCTGTGTCCTCAGTCTCCTCTGGTCTGGGACATGCTCTGTCCTTCCTTGTCCTTCTTGACTTTGACACTGTTCATTGAAGAGTTCCACTCAGGTATTTCATAAAGTGACCCTCAGTTTGGGTTTGTGTGATGTTTTCTTGAAGTAAACTGCGGTTATACATCTTTTGGTAAGAATACTACAGATGAGTCGATTCCTTCCCATTGCTTTGTGGAAGTGGGCCCGGCTCTTCCAGCAAGGACGGTAGGCCAGGTGTGTGCGATGGGACTCATGAATCAGGACACCTCCAGGACCCGAGACTTAGGCAGAGCACTTGCCATGCTTTTCTCACGTGTATCCTTTCTCTGTCACTGCGGTGGCCATGGAAGGAGTGAGGACCCCCTTTGCTACAGGTGGGCAGTGAGAAGCGCCATTGTTGCTGTTTCTGTCCCGTGCTGTTCAGATCAGCAGGGGAAGGCGGAGGGCTACGGACATTGGTGGGGAGGTGATGGGGATCACCGAAACGGAAGTGGGGGTGAGGTGACCGTTCTGTGGCCCAGCTCAGTCCTTTGTGAATTCAGGGGGCTCTGGATAACCCAAGAATGAAGTGCAGACATCTCCGTGAGTGGGAAGCGCGCTAACTTGTGTTGAGCGTGGTGGCAAACCTTCTCGGTCCCCACCCTAACAGTGAGAGAGCAGGTTTGGTTTCCCACGTGGGGTAAACCGCGGTGCTCCTGAGAAAGACGTCCTTGGGCAGATCTTTAAGACTTGCTTTTTGGCTTCCTCCCCCCGTTAGAATCTGGAAGCTCCTTAGGGGTCAGGCCCTTGTCTGTCTGGTTCCCCTCTCCCTCTGAAAACCTAGTGCCTGGGCCTGCCTCGTTGTAGGAGCTTAAGAAATGTTTATTGCTTAAATGAATAAAATAAGCGAGTGAATGGGGTACTCATTTACAAGAAATGTTGATGGGCACTACCCAACCCCACTCAGAAGTCTATGACCCTGTCCCCCAACATGGCTTTGAAAGCCCGTCAGTGGCCCTGAGTTCAGGGTCCCAAGCTTTCTGTCCCATGTCAGTCCTCGAAGTGCCCAGAGAAGCTGTGATGGGAGGAGACTATTTTTTGAGAGGTCTCTGGGACCACTGGAATCTACACTGTTTAAGAAAAGATACAATCAGATCAAACGTACAGATGGCAAATGGTGATGATGAAGCCTGCTCTCAGCTGGGCTGTGGTATGGAGGGACAGGCGGGCGCTCTGGCTAACGGTCCTGTGGAGCGGACGTTATGGGTGTGCGTGCCCACGTGTGCATGCAGGCTGACGTGCTTACCTGGTTGGTGGGACTTAGTTCTTCATCTGCTCAGTGCTTCTTGTTACCTCCTTGTAATTGCCAGGTTTCCACAAAATTTAAAAAACATAATTGTAATTACCATTGTAATTTAAATGGAATTATATGTTTTCCAAACACATATATAGTGAGAACGTTTTTTTAAGCATATAAGAGAGAAACAAAGCAGCAGAAGGCTCTGAAAACTTCTTTTACTCAGGTGTGTAAAGCAGATGAGAACTGGTTTCACTGGGGTATGAATGAAAACAGTATGAGTTGTTATGTACCAAGACATTGTTCAATGTACATTATATGTATTAACTCATTTCATTCTTGCAGACACATCAGGACGTAAGTTCATTCCTATATCCCCAGTCTACAGAAAAGAAAATAAAGGCCCCAAGACATTGCTTCGAGTGACACCCCCAGCAGGTGGCAGAGCTGAGAGTCTGGCACTAACCATTGCACAGGACTTCTGGTGGGACTTAGAAAGGGAAGGCCTGTGCTTTCTAAAGAGCCTGTGACCTGGGAATGGGAATGGGAGGGGCGGGAAGGACCAGGTTTCTGCTCTTAGCTCCTTTAGGGACAAAATGAGCCCATGAGGCACACAGCCTTGAGTGTGCACCTTCATGTGGAACACTGCAGCTGTCCCTCCCTCATGGGCAGACCCTGGCGAGTCCTGCAGGAGCTTGTGCACTGTTCTGGCAGCTTCAGGACGCATTGAAGGGGTTTGCGAAGGTATTCATTTACTCCACCAGCACGATAATAAAAAAGGAACATTTTGATAATGTCATCTCATCAAAATTTTAAGCAGTCCTGTGTCTCACATGACAGGACAAGCACAACGGTTATGGAATCTCACGGCGCTGCTTTAAAAGCAAGTTCTGGTTTTGTTCAACTCTTGTATGGGTTTACGTATTTACCTCGACAGATCAGCTCAGCGTGGTCAACAGGTTGGGGCTCTGTGGATCAATTACTTCAGTGTCCACAAGGGGACATGTGAAAGGAGAAAAATATTGTCACATGAATGCTAACCCTGTGAAGACAGGTCATCTCTAAACAAACGCTCACAACGCCAGCAGCATGGTCTGAGTCAGGAGTCGTTGTCCCGTGAGTGACACAAAGTGCATGCGCCTCCCACAGATGAAGGGCCAAAGTACTCTCCCAGCAAATGCAGGCTTTGTAGGTCGTTTTAGACCATTGAGGCCAGTCAGCAGATATTGAGTGGGATTAGTTGTTACAATAACAATAATTGTTATTTTTATGTGTTTTTACAGATCTCACATATGACCCAAGAGCTACATTTAGAAGCCATTACCACCTAAACATTGAATTGGTAAGGTTCATACTAAGGAGACCAAACACTTAGGTCTTCAGAGGCCTCTGCCCTTCTGGACACTGTTAAAATTCTTTAACGGAGTGGCTGAGCCACACAGAACCATCATGAGCAGTGGCTCTAGACAGTCTGGGATCCTGGGAAGAAAAGTTGAGTCCCCACATCAGCGAGCATCCTAGTGGAGCTGGGACGTGTTCCCTCTGCCAAATAGAAGCGCTGTCAGGTTCCGAGCCCCGCTCGGGACGGGGGAGGAACACATCGACAAGTGTGGCATTTATTTACTGATTTTCCGATTACAGTTGACATACAATATTATATTAGTTTTGGGAAGTGCAACATTTTTCGAAATGGAGCTTTTGGTGGCTAGGATGTCATTTATGCTCCTAGATTTCAAAGCGACTGCCTCTTATCACACTAAAACCTTTTAATTTGGACATATATGCCTAAGTCCAGATCAAACAGGAAAATTCTCTGTCAAAAGCTAGAGACACAAGTGACCCTGCTGAAAACAAAGGGAAAAAACTACATTGTAGGGTTCGGAGGAGGGAGAAAAGCTCAGTGCAGGGCTTTTAAACAACTTCCTACGACACAGTTTCTGATTTCATGCACCATTCACCTCTAGTAAAATATACCATGATTTCAATATGGCAGCATTACTCGGAGACTTTAACGTGGCAAAGTTGACAGCAGAATGCAGCTGGTTTCATTGAACTGTGCTGGGAGCGGGGAAAGTGCACAGATACAGCCAAGAGCCCTGTGTTCCAGGACCAGCTCTGCCCCTGCCCTGCTGTGCGACATTCACCAAGTCGCTTACCTAGTGCAGGGCTGTTTCTTTATTCGTTGAACGAGATGAGTCATGCCAGTCATACCAGATGGTCCCTTACTAACCTTTTTGGCAGTAACATCCAGTCACGTTGGTTTAAGTTCTCCTAGGCTGACACATGTCATGCATGTATAACATGTATACTATGTGCATATATAGTATGCGTGCTAACATGCAACCACACATATGTGAAATAAATTGCATGAAACAATAATTACCCTTGTTACCTCAGATGCATTATTTTTTAATTTTGTTAAGAAAATCTGTTCACTGTGCACTCAATTGACTTAATGACCAAATCTGAGCACCAGCACAGCCGCACAAGCCCGCACTTCGAAGGCGGCTGCCCAGTGAGTGCAGGTGACGCAGAGTCCGGTGTTCAAAATTCCGGTCACTGGAAGAAAACAAAAACTGTGTGCGCACCAGGCCACATATTGAAGGAATATGCTACGACTGTGGTGACACACCATGGCACGCTAAGTGACAACACCGCTCAGTGTCAGTGCTCTCCATCAGTGACCTTGCCTGTTTTGAGCTCAGCGTAAACAAACTTTGGTTTTTCATTCCTCATTCAAAGGAACCCTAATGTTTTGATAAATAGATCATCTTCTGTTTATAAACAACTCCGTTTAAAGTTTCTATAGTTTTTGCTAGAGTATTTTAAATGAGCCTTTGACTTTTTAAAATATTAACTTTTGAAAGCACTCTTAATAGTACAACAATTATGTGTTTCCTTCCACTTTCAAAGCCTATTTTGAGGGATGATACTGTAAAACTATGGTCCTTGAACCCTTTATCCTGTCCTCAAAACCTCTAGGGCATGCCAGGGTGTTACCAGGATTTCCTGTGTCTTACATGATACTCAAGGGTCTAGGGCGCTTCACTGATGTCCCATCACACCACAATCCAAGGATGAGAAAACTGGGCCCGCCCTGGCTGGTGTGGCTCAGTGGATTGAGTGCCGGCCTGCAAACCAAAAGGTTGCTGGTTTGATGCCCTGCCAGGGCACAGGCCTGGGTTGCAGGCCGGGTCTCAGGTTGAGGGCATGTGAGAGGCAACTGACTCAATCACATTGATGTTTCTCTCCCTCTCTTTCTCCCTGAAAGTTAGTAAGTAAAATCTTAAAAAGAAAAAGAAAAAGAAAACTGGGTCTGATTTCCCAAGCAGCGTTCCCTCTTTTACTTTAATCACACACATTTTTGCATAAAAGCAGCAACCACAAGGATTAGGGATATTTAGGTATGAAAAATCTCAGATATCTTCTTTAAAAGGTTACATTACAAAATAACCACTTTTCAGGCAACGCTTCTAAGTAGAAGATAACTATGGCCTGTGATAATTATGATACTTAAAAAAAAGCACACAAGCTCCATATATTAGTTTATAATACAATATTTAATAAACTTAACAACACAAGGATTATACTCCGTCTGTTATACTCCCCCCCCATACTATTTATACAGATTTATAAAAAATTCTGAACAATTCTAAAAGGGTTAAATCTTAGACTTGGCTTATGTCTATTTCTCTTCCATTAGACCTCCATCTAGCACTGCCCCATCCAATGGCAACTGCGCACCCCACACAGGTCATTCGGCTGCTCTGTGAAGCTGGTTCGCTGGGATGAGAACGTGGTCCAACTACTCGCCCGTGTGTCTTTGCTCGTGTCTTGAAACCTTCTCGACCTTATCAACTTGACTTTTCTAAAATCATCACAATACTCATATTTACATCACTGAAAATGAAGCCTGGGCAATAACACGTGGGATTTGTGGAAAAGGCCCAGCTAACTCCACACACGAAGGTGAGCAGTTGTGGGTTTCATGGTATAGTCTTGGCACCTCTAGCCACCCCCCCCCGCCCTTTCTGTTTTCCCCAATAGGACAGAAGCTAATCTTTCCAGTGCATACAACGCCCACCACATGTATGTCACACTGCTGAAAAGCAGTTGGATTTTTTTTTCCAGAAAAAATCCCTCTCTCTAGATATGTTCCATTAGTTTACTTTTCTATATCCAGGTAAGCACATCGTGGTCTTCCTGAGGCATTTTTTGATACCGTCCATGCTGATCCAAATCAAACAGACCTTTAGGAGGTACTGACAATGACGTCTTCATCGAATATGATCGCCGCTTAAAGCTTCAGCTCCCTGTTTGCCCTGTAATGCTATGCCAAGATCCTGGCCTTTAGATATTCCCAGAACCCCTGGAAACATTACTTATTTGTTTGTGAGGATAAGCCTTGGAATGGTTTTGCATCCCCAACAAAATAGGAGGGTGAACAAAGCAGTGTGAATCTCTTACCATTTTCTTTACTTATCACGGGACTTGGAACCAGTTAGAAGAACAGAATTTAAAGTCATGCCCACTTTGTGCATTTTGACAACACACCAGAATTAAAAGAGTAAAAGGATTTGCTGTAATAAGATCCATTCTTTTCAACCTTTGCTATCAACCTTTTTCCTTAATATTAAAAATACTAACATTTTTAAATTCTGAGGGATATTAGTGGGAACTATGATTAAGGGTTCACATTATTTAACTTTTAAAATATCAATTAAAACAACTACTCTTTATGTCCTAGCCCGATGCCTTCAAGAAATCACTAGGGTATCAAAAATAACCCTGGCCTTCAAAATGGGCTTTATTTAAATATTATAAAGGCTAAACATCATGGTCTTACTACCAGCAAATACTGAGAATATAGACAGAAATCATGTTTGATAATTTCTCTTTGAAGATTAAAAAAAAACAGTACACTAGTAACTGATTCCCTTCTATTTTGGCTGCATTTTGAGTAATAGAACAAAAGAATTTTTAGAAAAAAGGTCCTTTAAAAAAACAAGGACAAGAGGAAAGTTAATAGCCAGAGCCCAGCACACCTCCCATGGGCGGAAACAGGGCCGGGAGGTTCATTAGAGAACACGGAGCCACCCAGCCCCTTCTTTACCGGCCCTCGGTGTGTGCCAGCCTCGGGGCCAGGCAGCAGGGCACAGCAGCATGTGGACGGGCAGACAGTGCTGCTGGCTCCCACTTGTTCCTCAGGCCAAAGTCCAGGCAGAAGTCGGCCTTGTGGGGTTCCTGTCGTCCTGCCAACCCCTGGCACTCCAGGGACACTGCTAGGAAAATGCTGGCCAAATCCTGCATGAGAAGTCACCTCTTCACATTCTCTTCCATGTCAGGGGGTTGGACTAAAGGAAACCCTTCTGTCAGATGTTGTGGTGTTTGTTCACTCGCCAAGGAAAAGTAAGAAAGAAAAAGAAAGCAACTTTTTAAACCTCACACAATAGAAAGGAAAGGATTCTTCAAAGTAGTTCATCTGGGAATGACGCCCAACATCCCCAAATCTCAGCTCAAGTTTCCTATTTTTTTTTTTTTTTCATTTACTGATGGTTTTCAGAAATTTAAATAATTACGGTCCCATCTACTTTGGGCTATCATATCATTGCTTTCTCAAAGGCAGAGTGGCCCATAGCCCTTGTTGGACAAATAGAGTAACCTGTGCACCATTTGACGACAGTCAATACAAAAAGCATAGTTCAATATGTATATATATATACATACATATATACATATACATATGTACATATATACATATACATACATACATATAAACATACACACACATAGCTCCACAGCACAGGCAAGTTTGAAAAGCAGATATCCTCAAAAGGACGTCTTCATCGGCTATTAAGTAGGAAAGAAGGCTATTAAGTAGGAAACGCTACATTTAATAAGGCACCTCCAACCCCACGTGTACATGCAGAGGCTCAGGTGAAGAGAACAGACGTGTGTGTAGATGTTCGAAACAAACCCGATCATCTCAGGGAGGCAATCTCTCCTCTGGCCAATAACGACAATGCATTTCTAGGGAACGTTTACATGATTTTTATTCTACTTTTTTAAAAAGAAAAGTGGAAATCACAATCTTACATAATTTCTTTCAAATGAATCTTTTACAATTTATCAATGCTTCCTTAGGTTGTTACGCCGCACCGGACTCCAACAGGTTTTTGTTTTAAGGTAAACCAGGTTTTCCGTTCCTCCCTGCGGAGAAGTTACTTTCAAGTCAGTGAAAGTTCTTGGCCCATGATTAAAAGTCTTTGCCAATTAGTACTCAACAACTTCAATTCATTTTTTTCTGGTTCAAGATGAGTAGGAGCCTAATAAGGCTGTGATAAAAGGGCAAAAGGCACTGAGAGCCAAAAGCGGATTAATGAGCTCCTCCATTTATTTGTCTTCCTAACAGCTGAACTGTTACAACTATTGACACTCTTCAAAAGGTTCCGCTCTGAACCCTGTCCAGGCACTGCAGGCTCCAATGGACATCTTCAAATCCAGAGAATGGAGGGGCAAGAGCTTCCCCTGTGTGGTGCCAAAACCAACAAAGCCCCATGGATCAGGTAATGAAACTTCAGCTTTCCCCCTTTGAGATTTATTTACTGGCAGCTGACAAGGGGCAAATGCAGCTCGAATTGTGCAGTCAAGGCCCTGTCAAGCTTTTAGAGGCACCCTTGTCTTGAAGCACCTTCATGACTGGCATTTCACTCAAAAGCCCTCGGCCCTGGTCCTTAACAGCTTATGACATCACAAAGGACACTCCAGACAGATGCCTACATGGCATCCTGCAGCATTTTAAAAGAGAATTAGTGGTTTTAATTATGGTCGTAGTATGAAAGGGAACCATGCAAGCTCCGCAGGAGACCTTTGATCAGACCCTTTTGCTAGTACAATGCCACGGAACTGTGACTATTCCTGGTAAGGGGCCTTTTCTTGCTGAATGACTCACCAGCGATCTTTGAATGCAGACAAGCTTCTAGCCCTCCCTCTTCATTAGTGAGCATTTCTATACAGGGCCTATATAGTGCTCGGAGTCTAGGGGCTATACAATTGGGGGGGAAAGAATCCCTACAGATTCGGGCCTCTACTTAGGAAGTGCTGAAGGACTCTGAGTGACTTTATTCATTAAAACAGGTTGCTATTAATTAACTGTCATAATAAAATAAAGAACTATTATTTGCATTTCTTACTATGTTCTCTTTAGTAATATGTATAAAAGATGCTTGTAACAGAAATGAATTTATTAAACCACCTCCCCATTCTCCCCCCAAATCCGTGCCCCCCCCCTTTTTCTGCACTTTGGCAGCAGGAGCCTACTAATTATTGGGCCCAGATTTATGAGCCCAAATAGAAGCAAAACACAAATATAAAATTAATTAAGGAATGCCAAAATCCTTTTACTTGCCAATCAGTTTATGCAACTGAGAAAAGCAACAACGAATTAGCTTTATTTTCAGTGCTTTCAGAGAATTTCCTAAGACAATACAAACCCAATTTTTTTCAAAATATCATCCTGTTGGTGTTTAGTTGAAGCATGAGATTATGTAACAACCACAGCTTTAAAAAAAAGGTATTCTAACTTGCAGTATAACAAGATTCACTCTTTTCAAAAAAGTTCACTTTTAGGAAACAGAAAATGTCTTTGGTCTGGTATTAACGTTTGAAGAATTTAACCTACAAAACTGATCCCAATAGGCACAGTCCTTAGATTTACAGTCAGTATTTTAAGTATACGAATAGAGTCCATTCTCTTTTAAAATCTAATCAAGCAAAATTATTAGGTGAAAGATTGTGAAAGTAAGAGGAATGTTCAAAAGATTCTCACTGAAATGCTAATTTGGGGACATGGGATAAACAGATTTTGCATAAACAGCACAACTCAGTCACTACCTTCTCCCCTCCCCCCCGCCCCCCCACCCCATGAAAAGCTACTGCTACACTGTGTTACTTCTGTCTGGGAAGTGACTTAGTCTTCAATTTTTTAATACAGTTTCTTTTCTTGGAGGAAGAAGTTTTGGACCTCAAAATTTTAGAAGCAGGTTTTCCACATTTTGCTGTCTCAGACATTTTTCATATTTCTCAGACTTTGCAGTTCTTTTCTGAGGTGCTTTAGAGCGACTGAAATATCAGCCAGCTGTGGATCACTCTGCACTTTCTGCCTGTAGAGACGTAAATGTCTGATGGTTTCAGAGAGCAAGACCTCGGGGTCTGCGCCTCGGTCCCGAAGGTGCAGCATCCGCTCGCAGGCAATGGCATAGTTCTTGTGCCAGTTCACTGGGTGTTCCTTTTGCAAATAGACAATCTCCTTATAAAGCTGGAAGAGAGCAAAAACGTCGGTATTTCATTGTTATCCCTTGACTGTTCTTCAAAAATCAGAAAACACAGACAAGTTAAAAACACAAGAAAAATAAAAACCCCAAGCAGCCTACAGTAAAAGTCATCACTGCCAGGCCATGCAGAAAATGCAAGGATGCTACTATAATTACTGCAGAGCAGGAGGCAAATGTGCTTCACCTAAAACTGCTTCTGGGGTTTTTCAGATGTCGCAGAGGGAACCTAAGACACACTGTGTCAGGACAAAATGCTCTTCCTCCAGAAAGATGTTCTGGGAAAGGGGATTTAGTTCTAATTCATGGAAAGCTATTTATTCAATAGGCAGAAGGTTGAAACTCTAAATTTAGCTGTTGGAGGAAAAAATAGCTTTCTTTAGAAAAGTGCATGGAAAAAGAACTTGAAGGAAGGTAAATTTAGTCCCTTACTATCACATGAATTTCTCCCTACATTAAAAACAACAGTAATAATAGTAACATTAAAACAACTCAAATCCAGCATTGAAAAGGCTGGACGTAATAGAATTTAAGAGATATCCTTGAAGTGAGATATTAAAAATCTTTATAGTATCCTATGATTACCATTTTGATAGTGAACACTTTGCCCACAGATATTAGGAGTTTTGTTTCTCAACATTAGAGACAGTATTAATTGGACAGACTTAGAATTTTTGATATAGAATTTTCTGGTGGAAAAACATGAAAATTTAACAAAAGTAGATACCTATCTGCAAAAGGGGAGCTTACACTTGGTTATCTGGGAATTTCACAGCCGTCCTGGGGACTGTCAAGTTGGAGTCGGACCCACAGGAACTTGAGTTTACCAGTAGGCTCCAGGACAGCATGGAACAGCAAGGATGCTTTCCCTAGCGACAGTGCTTTTTAATTAGATGTACTTGTCATATTATTCAACTGAGAGGGACCCGATATATTATCTATTTCCCCAACATCTACTCCAGAGCAGACAAATTCGTATCTTTTTTTTAAGTAGCACCCATGTGAAAAGTTCCACAATCTTTGTTTGATATGCCATTTTGATATTTAATAATCTTTGTTCTTTAAACTGCCTTTTATAGCAATTTTCCCCTAAGTTTCCTTCACTCCACAAAACAGGAAAGTCATCTTGTACTTTCATAAATACATTTTCAAATGCACTAAAGCCAAGGAGTTAGCCCCTTTTCATTCGCTTGGTAAAATACTGTTTTTCTCACTTTCCTCCATCTTTTTCCTCCACCTGTTGCTTGTCTTCCTGCGGCTCCCTGGACAAGGACGGGTGGGGCTGCCTGGCACAGAGCAGGCACTCAGGAGCCGCTCCTATTCTTACCTTCACACATTTTCAAAATCCTGCTGAGGTTTTGTAGTTCAAAGCCTAGGCCAGCCCCTCAATGAGCATTTCTGTAGTGGTTCCAGAGAATAAGCTCAGTCATGACCCCTGCTATAGTTTCCAGACATCAGAATAACCCTATACCCTTTTCTAGAATGCTCTGCTACTGATGCATCAACCTATTCTGGATGGTCACATGTGCTGTATCTTAAGAAGCCAGTCACTTCTCCTCAGACTTCCTCCTGTGTGTGTATGTGTGTGTGTTACTGTTGACAACAGTCTTGGTGGACTGTATTCTCTTTATTGGGGAGATCTTTAATTTCTCAAACGTATTCCTAAAGATAATAGGGATACTCTTGTGCTCCCCACTACACTTGAACTTAATGTCCCTTGAGCTTAATATTCTGTGGAAGCTACCAAACAAGATAATGTAAATAACAACAAAAACATATTTTACGCCTAACAAGAATGTTCTGAACCACCAGTACTGGAGGACAGATTTGTGTCGATCCATCAAGTGTTTGGCCTCGTTTGCCTTTCAAACAATGTCACCCACGTGGAGACATACACTAAGGAGACACCCACAGATGGCTGCAGATCCCGTTCACTGAAAGGAGGAAAGGCTGCAGGCCCAACGGGACAATAAAGCTGCACATTAGCCTCAAGAGGGGCCTAACCACTGACCGTGAAACAGACTGCTGAAGAGAACGTGAAATATTAATAAGTCTCAGACTTCTCCCAACTGAATACTACTTGTTGTTCACAGAACCACAGGGTACTACAGATGAACAGGATACGATATGACCAGGATATGAGAGAAAATCTATAAAGTTTAAAGCCCACTTTTTTTTTTTTTTTTAAAGAAAACATTGAGGGCTGGAAAGGTTAACTGACTTACAATTGACAGTCAATGGTGGAGTTAGCCTTGAACCTGGACCACCAACTGCCAGCCAGAACTCCAGCATGCTGCCTCCTATAATCTGTCCCTTGCTGTCCTTAAGTGGGCAGGCCCCTCAAGGGTTGAGCCTTTGTCCCTGTGGCTCCTTCCTTATGGAATGTCCTCTCTCCCTGTCTCTCTCACTACTCTCTGTCTGACTAGCTCTTTCTGATCTTCAAGATGAAACTCCCGTGGCATCTCTCCTGGAAGCCTACCGGCCCTTCCTCACTGTCCCCTGCATGAGGGTGTGCTCTCTGTTCCCACAGTACCTCTGCAAATGTCTCATGTCACTCACAAGAGTGAACTAAGGACTTCATCTTCTGGCTTCCTCTCTAGCCTACCGCCTGCCACCTCCTTGAGAGCAGGGACAAAGCGTGTTCATCTCCACCAGTGTTTAGTATAGACTGGATGCTCAACAAATGGTCTGTGAGTGGTGACTAAATGAATAAACAGTGAACCAACGATCACGAGCGTTAGAAGTAAAATTAGTCATGCTGACTGGACACCATGCTATTTTGACTCAGCACCAAACAAATGCCCTGGCTGAGTGGGCCCATAGCAGCCTCGAGAAAGCAGAAGTGCCTCGGTTGCTCATGCATATAGCTCCTGGGCTCTGTTCTCCTTGGCCCATGTACAGCAGGCTCCGAGATGATCTCTGATGGTGTCTGAAAAGCCCAGTGCTATAGATCACAGAAAAGCGGGGACTTGTTAAAATAGTTGGAAAGCAAACCTCTGTTCTGTCCTCCTCTTTCCCATCAGAAAGAACTGACCGCGCAAGAGCCTTAGTGTGGCTGTGTCTTAAGGTCTGGCTTCCTGGGACAAAGACACTCTCTAAGACCCTTTATCTTTCTCATAAAATCTCAACAGCCATGGCCCTATCATTTTAAGTACAGCAAGGCTTGTGACTTTTGCAACAGAGGGCAACCTGTCAGAACTTCTTTTTTAAATAAAGCCATGATATTAGTTTCCCATTACTGTCGTGACAAATTGCCACAAACATAGTGGCATAAAACAATGTAAATTTATTATTTTATACTTTTGGAGGTGAAAAGTCATAAAATCGAGGATTTTGTAACACTGGCAGGGCTGTGTTCCTTCTGAAGGCTCTAGAAGCTGCGTCTCTGCCCTCCCCAGCCTTGAGGCTGTGTGTGCTCCCTAACCCGTGGTCCCCTCCTCTGTCTTCCAGGCCACCCGCACAGCATCTTGAAATCGTTCTCTCTGACCTCTTCCTGCATTGTCCCATCTCCTTCTCCTTTATAAGGACCCTGTGATTACACGGGCCCGCCGGCATGTGATGCAGGATAGTCTCCCGACCTGAAGACCCTTAATCACATCTGCAAAGCCCCCCTGCCATGCAAGGTCATACAGTCACAGGTTCTGGAGGTCAGGACATGGACATCTTTGGGGAGACCACTATTTGGCCACCGATGGCCATTTACTTTAGACATTACTTGTGATTCATCTAAGCATCCTTCTGCCTACACTGCTTTACAATGCCCAGTGAGGCTGGGAACAAGTGAAAACTCTGCTGTGACCACCCTCTCTCCACCAGTCGCTGCCACCCTCCCACCCGACACACGCACACACGTGAAAGTACCACATACGTCATACGCATGAGTGTAGAGCTGAGCTTTCACATTTGCAGGCATGTTCGCAGTTTCCGCCAGGTTAAAGATGAAGAATGGTGTTTTCATCCTGGAAGGGGGGACTTCATTAAAACCATGCTGTCAATTTCAAAGTCAAAGTTAAATCTGCCAGACTTTGTCTTTCATAAGGAACATACAAAGCCCTTTATTGCATTATTTTCACTCCTCTCATATTCATAGACGTTTACTCTGGGCCAAGAGCGTCCTCTTCTTCCCCTGCTGCCAAGACACTGCTTTCACACTGATTGCCAAATGTGTCAGAAAAAAGCTTATGTTCATCGTCACTCTCATACATGACTTTCCCTCCAGATGTGCATTATTGTTACGCAAGAGCAGCTGGGAACGGGGAGACCTGCCGAGTTTGTCAGCGCGTCCCTGAAGGTGCCCATCTCAGTGGCTCATGCTGTGAGTGGTCAGCTCCTCAGAGGTGGCTGTACTCTTTGACCATGTGAATGTGGCCAAATTGTATTCAGCGCACCAATCACACCAGTACCTGCCCAAATAGCAACTGCTTCCTCTTTATGCGATTGCTCCCCCAGCCTCCCCGCAATCAGTCACAGTGGAGAGCTGTGTGAACATACGGTACATCTTTGTTCATTCTTCAAAGCAGGTTTTGTCTGTATAAGTAGGCTGATAACTTGAAATATGCCATTTCTGACATTTTCAAAAACACTGCTGCATAAACTATAGTATGTCTATTTTTATCATTGTTATTTTGGAGCTATATTTCTTGACAATTAAAAAAAAAACCCTTTTATACTTATAAGTAAACCCTTTATACACCATAAGTCAAGTCCCAGTGCAATGCACAGTCCCTGGCCCACAGTGGGCTTCCTTCTGTTGCTGTAGGAAGTATGTCTTATGTACATGGTACCCCCCCCATCTGAATCATTTATAACTTTTACATTAATATTTAGGGCAGAGTCTGTTAGCATTAGGTACTTTAAATATTTTTAAATGACAGGAACCTAGAGAGTCAATAGTATCACCACGAAGTGTTTATACAGGAACAACAGAAAAGTACAGCATCTAGCACTTTAATATTCAAATCTCCTTTAACATGTCTGATTGCTCCATTAGTCTGTGAGCAACTCAAGGGTAGGAACTTTGTCACATTCCTATGAGTAGTTTCAATGCCTGGCACGATGCCTGGCCTCTAGGAAGTATTCAGTAAGTGTTTAAGTAATCAGCTAGCACACCACACATGGAGACAGGGTAATTATCAACTTCTCCTCAATTATGCTCACTTTGGTTTAGCTGAGGCAGGAGAGGATAGAAGTTACGGGTGTTCCGGAGTCAGACTCCACCCTCATGGCTGTGTGGACTTGCACAAGTAGCCTCTGCACCTCCAGTGTGGTCTCTGGTAAAGCGGAGGTAACGCTAACTTCTTGATAGCTTGTTGTGAGGATGAAATGAGACTATTCATTATAGTGATTGGTACATGGCCTCAAACAAAATGATTGCCACCACCCACCCCCTACTCCCTAAATGAAAAATGCCACAGGCTACTTCTCTGTCCTATTAGAAACAGATCGAACACACGAAAGTGTAGATCAGTCAGTCACCTTGCTTGCCACATCTCCTCATTGGCCACAGATTCCCAAGAAGATGGATCAAACCTGTAGTTATAAGAAAACAGTAACATTTTTCTGCCAGCTACATTTATTGCTATGGATATGTAATCTTTGTCTTATAACCTTACAAGGCAAATAAAATAGACTGGATCTTGAAGTACTGATAGAGATTGAAATAAAAACTTTACTAGAAAAGTTGGATTGTTAGTAATTTGAAGTTTTGGTAAATGTGTTCTTAATCTGCATAATGAGCACCAGTGCTTCGTGGGAGCAAACGAAGGACTGGTGAGAAGAGGCTGGAGGCATCTGGGGAGGCAGCTGTTCTAAGAACTGTCAGGCAGGCCAAGGGGTGGGGCTGAGGCCTCGACCGCTCTGTGGACACAGCTAAGGGCCAGTGAGCTGGGAGGCAAGGGTTGAGGCCTGAACAGAGGGGGCTCCTGGCTTTGCTAAGTCACTGCTGGAGCTAGATACTCCTCAAAGGACGCTGGGTAAACCATTTACTAATTCTTTTCCTTCTCTCAATTAAAATTTCTCTTATGCATCTATTCTGATTGGACAAAGATAATGAGCTATGTTGTGTGCTTGCACTGTCATCAGCTCTTGACAGAATAGGGTGTTCTCTAACCCCTGACGATGGTCTCGGTGCCCTGATGGACACCTACTTATCCATCTCTGGTTGGTGCACAGCATTAAAAAACCTCGATAGCATTTTTCATATGATCGTGCCTGTTGTCCTTGAATTATAAGCAATAATGATCTAATCTTTAAATAATTTACATTTTTAAACACAGGCAGTGGAGGCACCTTTCTTTAGATGGAACCCATTTTCCATATGAGAGAAAGTTGCTTCAAGCAAGCAGACTAATCATGCCCAAAACAACATAACCAGGACGATGATAAACAACTGTGAAGAAAAAGTTCCTCAAGTCCCAGTCTTCTGGGAAGAGTTCTTCCCGGAACTCTTAAGGAAAGAACAATATGACAAGTGTATGACGTGGAGACTGTCATGGGCAGCAGAGTGACTTTTGAAGCTCTGCCGCTATCGATGAGTCTCTTCCACCCTAAGGATATGAGACAGAGGCTGGTGGACAGCATGCACTACAAGATGTGGGAGTAGAAGCCCCACGCCTCTGCTGTGTGCCCGCTCACCCACAGTCTCCCTTCCCCTTCCATCACCCCACTGTTCTTCAAACACGAGGACAGGAAATGCATGTTCTCTTTCTCTACTGTGACACTCTGCGGGCAGCAAATGACACTATTAATAATAAAAATATCCAAAAAGTTTAAAGGCACCTCAAAATTTAGTGTGTTTTAGGCACACAAATTGTTACACTCTGATGAGAAATATAATTGGCATTCATACCGTCCATATTCTTCAGTCCAGTTATAGATATTTCTTGTAAGTTTAATCCATTCCTCAGGGTTGAATACAATCTCTGAAGGAACTAATTTGTCACAAGAACCCCATGGCCAAAGTGAATAGTTCTTTTTCCAGGTTGGGTCGCCTTCATGAATTCCTATGCAAACAAATGTTTCTTTTCTATTGAAAACAACAACAACAAAAAAGATGTATTTTCACCTTAAAGTTCTAAATGTTAAATAAATATAACTCATGAAGGTTACTTCTGGCTCTTTAAACCTCATTCACCAATAAGCCATTTGCAAACATTTTGATTTATTGAAATCTTTCCCGAATAGACTGTTTGAAATTAGTGTGGAAAAGCTGTTTGGGGGGCTGGGGAGAAGTAAACAGACATAAATGATGAAACCTATCTGCTTGTAACATTATAAGAAATCACCTGTGGGACAGTAACATTCACGCCATCAGAATCCCAAACCAAGAGCAGAAAAATGTTATTTTTGTAAGGACACACCTTACAGATTCAAGAAACTCAGTGAACCCCAAACAAGTTAAACTCAAAGCAATCCAAGCCCATACACACTGTAATCCAACTCCGGGAACGTGAAGACAAACCATCTGGAAAGGAGCCAAAGGAAAACAACACATTTCATACACAGAAACAACGATTTGAGTGACTCTGAATTTCTCAACAGAAACCATGCAGGTCAAAAGCATGTAAAATAACATTTTTAAAGTGCTGGGGGAAGAGAAAAGAATTATCAACCTCTTATTCCATATCTGGGAATATCCACCAAAAATGAAGGTGAAGTACATTTTCAGATAAAGGAAAACTAAAACAATTCACTACCTATAGTGTCGCTCTAAAGGGAACACGAAGGGAGTATCTTCGGATGAAAGAGAGATGATACAAGAGGGAAAGCTGGAATATCAGGGTTGAAGGGAGAGCAACAGATCTGGTAAATATCTGGATTAATATTTTAGATGATTTTTATCTTAGGTTTTAAAAATTCATGCATGACAGTTGAAAATAGAAATGGTCACGTCTGATATGATACATAGGACAACACAATCAAAAGGGGGCAGTTGAAGAGACACAGGGCAGTGAGTTTTCTACACTCCACCAGAGGCACTAAAATATTAATCCTAAATAGACTCTGACAAATTAAGCACGTGCACTGTAATCCCAAGAGCAACCACTAAAAATAATTTGCCAAGAAACAGTAAAAATCCCAATAAATAATTTAAAATGGAATACTAAAACAAAAAAAATCAAATTATCTAAAAGAAGGCAGGAAAGGGGAAACAGTGGCATAAAAAATAGAGGGAACAAACAAAAAGCAAATAATAAATGGGAGACATGCATCTGAACATATTAATATTTACATTAAATGTAAATGGTCTAAGTACACCAATAAAAAGTAGACACTGTCAGAATGGATAATAAAACCACACCCCAAGTATATGATATCTATAAGAAACCCCCTTTAAATATAACGTAGGTGGTTAAAAGCAAGGGGACAAAGAAAGCTACAAGAGGAAAACACTAATCAAATTAAAAACAATCAAAAACCCCAGAAGGGTTTTAAAAAAAAATAAATACAGAGAAAGGCACAAAGCAATTCAGTGAAGAAAGGATAATGCTTTCGACAAATAATATTAGGACAATTTGACATTCATATGCAAAAAACCCCTTGTCCTAACTCCTCTCTAATTACGAAAGTTAATTCAAAATGAATCATTGGTCTGAAATCTAAAACACAAAACTATAAAACTCATAGAAGAAAACATGAGGAAATCTTTGTAACCTGGCATTAGGCAAAGAATATCTAAGATTTGATAACAAAAAGTATGATCCATACGAGAAAATGATAAAATCCAAAAATGATCATTGGATTTCATCTAAATAAAAAAATCTTTTATCTTCAAAATACATTTTGAATAATAACATGGCAAGCTATAAACTGGGAGAAAATACTTATAAATAATATATTGGACAATGGATTTGTATTTAGAATATTTAAGAACTCTTAAAGCTCAATAGTAAACAATCAATAATCCCACTCTAAGGAATGGAAACATATTCACACAAACTTATATATAAATGATGACAGCAGCTCTATTCACAAATGCCCCAAACTGGGAACAACCCGAATGTCCTTCAGAGATGAAGGACAAATAAATGGCAGCACAGCCACACAGGGACTGCTACTCATCAACGGAAAGGAACAAACTACTGGCACACACAAAAACTTGGATCTCGAGGCATTATGCTGAGTGAAATATGCCAGTGTCAGAAGGTTACATGAGTACATTTCTGTGACATTCTGGAAAAAGGGGAAACCACAGCAATGGAGGACAGATCAGTGGTTGCAAGCGTCAGGGCTTCAGGGACAGTGTGACCACACAGGAACAGCACCTGGGAGTTTGGGGGGTGTCATGGATCTGTTCTGTGTCCTGACTGTTGCCAGGGTTGCACAAGTGTATACATGTGTGAAAAGTCATAGACCCATACACCAAAAAAAGGGTAAATTTTTACACATTAAAAACCAAAATAATAGGTGGTCAATAAATATTAACTTTCTTCTTTTCAAAAAGTGCCAATTCAGAGAGCTTTCATTTAAGGCCAATAGTCCAATGCGTCAGGGGAAAGAAATGTGTATTAGGTGCTTTTCAATTGTGCATGTCTTCTGACTTAAATTTTCACTTCTGAGAATTTACCTTAATAATTCAAACTTTCACCTCCTCCATAAGAAAACTATATACACAAAAGCATTTGTTGTAGCCTATAATCTTATGATGGATAAAATTAAAATATCATATTAAGTATCTACTAATAATTTGATTCACCTATTATGATTAAATTATGGTACATAAACCAACTAAAAACATTTTAAAGGATTTGTAAAAAGATTAAGAAAATAGTTTTATAATATTCAATGCAAAAATAGGATTCTTCCATATTGTGATTTCAACTTTGTAAAAAATATGCATTTTTGATATACTT
>VMDR010013174.1:0-25382 GCA_007922815.1 Macrotus californicus | reverse complement strand
GGAAATTGATTTTTAAATTCTACCTGTTAAATTTATTTGATAATAAATGACACTTTGTAAATATAGCATTTCTTTTCAAGTGAGATGCATGTTTTAGGGTGACCAACTCTCCCGGCTTGCTTGGAACAGAAGCGTTTCCCAAGATAGAGGACATTCATTGCTAAAACTAGAACCATCCTGGGTAAAGTTGGACAGTCGGTCCACTATAATGTGTCTTTGATGGGTAGGAGAAGGTGGGAAGAAATTATACTTTTATTTCAACTGTCAGGAAATAAACTAGGCACCAGTTTGGTCACTAACCAGTAATTATTTATATTTAAAAGTCTATTTTTGCTCTGGTTGGTGTGACTCAGTTGGAATGTTGTCCCATAACTAAAAGATTGCGGGTTCGATTCCTGGTCAGGGCATATACCTAGGTTGCAGGTTCGATCCCTGGTCCAGGCACATGCAGGAGGCAACCAATCGATGCTTTCTCTCTCACATTGATGTTTCTCTCTCTTCCTTCCTCTCTCTTGAAAAACAATGAAAAAATGTCCTCGGGCAAGGATAAAATAAATAAATAAATAAAAATAGAAGTATTTTTCTATGTTGTGGCTAATGTTGGAAAACTGCACACAAAGTCTTAAAGAGACAGCCTTCTGCTAACTGCCTATTCACCTGGTATCTATTTCAACAAATTACTCTCAGCACACATTAATTGACATAATTACCAAAATCCCAAAATCAGATTAGCCACTGTAGCTCAAAGAAAAAGAGAAAAAAAATTATTGCTGCAGCAAATTGCAAAAGTGTTAAAAGGGGCTTTAAAAGGTTGTTCAACTTACAGTTTTTAGATAAAGCTTATAAAACATGGCTATTTTTTTTCATTCATAAGACAATTTTGGATCCGTAACAGTATATTTTGGCTATGTCGCAGCTTAAAAGTAAGTCTTTATAATACCCTGCACTTTTTTTTATTGTTCTTGTAATCTCCATTGTGCATTGTGCACTCCTGTTGGAAGACAAATTGTATCCACTACTATTATCTCTTTTCATAATTAACAATCATACAGTTATTCTAGAAGCACAACAGCAGCAACAATGACATCTTTGTATTTGCAAAAAGCTTACTTTTCAAATTCCTGGCTCTTTTTCCTAAAACACTGACATCATAGTAAAACAGTGTTCCCCTGCTGTGGGTTCGACTCATCTGATAAATTAGAATAACATGAAGATAACAAAAAAAGACATATGCTAGGATAATTCCACAAGGCAAACAAGTCTTTGCTAGGACTTCTTTACTTCTATTGCTTGAATACATGGCATCTATTGTTTCATGGTCTTTCATACTTCATGTCCCATGCCAGATTGTTCTTGCCACTTAAAATATAATCTCTTGCACAGTTCACCTTCCGTGCTGTCTGTTCCAACTACTACACTTATTACTAGAGTGCCTTTGCTTTCCAGAGTCTTTTATCAAAGGTCACTGACATTCTTTATCATCATCATGAATATTGCTATTATTATTTACTTTTGCTCTTTGATGCAGAATGTTTTCTCTTTATGGTAACATTTGTTTTCCCTATCATTAATAACTAGTCCCACCCGCTAGTGTAGAATTCTCCTTTTGTTGAAAATGAACTCTGATAAATCAGAGAAACATGAAGAAAACAAATGTAGACATCGTGGTTCAATTCTTCAAGATAAAAAGAGGCATGTTCAGATTCTCTGTTACTCTCACTTGATCACATGGAATCAAGCACTTCATGACCTGTAAAATCTATTGCAAATTTCTCTCACATTATTAATTTCTCATTGGGTTTCCTATTAATAATACCTTAATTTTATGTAACAGAACTATAGTAATATTACCACCGAAAATATAACGAGAGAGAAGAAATAAAGATGGGAAGCTGTAACTCATGATAAAAAACAAAACAAAGGTTTTTATGCATTATTTGTATTGTATGTTTCCATTATTCGTCAGCTCTAGGTCTTGTCTCATACTGTGGAGAAGTTGTGAACACAGAAGCAGCACAGTGTACCTGTTCTGTTCCAACACCTAACAAAGGTTTACTTTTCTTAGATTCCACACATTAGGCATCCTAACCTTCGCCTTCACTTAACAGTGCTTAAAATGCTAACAGCGTGTCAGAGCTTCTCACTGTACTCCAGCACCTCCATCACACGCGCATGCACACACACACAACCAGCCATACACACACTCCACCAGCATTTATCTCCGCTCAAGTCCACATTGGCCAATTCTTTCCTCCATCTGCCGGAGATGTGTTGATTGCCCCGATTCACTTTTGTAGAGGAGAACCGAAACATAGTAAACTTACAGCCATCATTGCCCATGGAAGCCAAAATGCCGGGGAAGCAGGATATTCACAAAAGCTCAGTGTCACTCCCAGGATTGCTTATTAATTATAAGAGGAAATGGAATTTTAACATTACAGATATTTGGTGACTATCACCTTAACCAAATGATCAAACCCCGTATCACCAATTATGACATCATGTACCTCGGATATGTACACAATACCTCTATAATATTCCTTGGAAAAATCTGTAATCTAAATATAATCATTAGGGCACAACTCAGCAAATATAAGGTGAGGAATATTCTGCAAAACAACTGGCCTGAACTGTTCAAGGAGATCAATATTACGAAAAGCAAACAAAAAAAAAGCCGGGAAACTATGGAACAAAGGACAGTAAAGAGAGAGGACCATTGCATGCAACAGATATTCTTTTATCAGATCCTATAATACAAAATAAATAAATAAATAGGTAGGTAGGTAAATAAATAAATAAATCTACACAGGACATTATTGGGAAAACAGGGAATTTTAGTAGAGTATATTTTTAAATAATGATACTGTATTGTTAAATTTCTCAAGGAATTCTCTTGTGGTTATGTAGGAGAATGTTCTTTTTCTTAGGAAGTAAATGCTAAAGTATTTAGGAATAAAGCATCATGATGTCTGCAGTAAATTCTCAAATGGTTCAACAAGCCAGAAAGGAGGTAGAGAACAAGAAAGAGAAAGGAAGCCAATATGGGAAAATGTTAAGAATTAGTAAATCTAAGGGAAGGTTTTATGGCCTTCATTGTATAGTTCTACAGCTTTTCTGAAGGTTTGAAATGTTACAAAATAAAAAGCTGGAGAAAATATATTAAAAACCTTGCATTTCTCAGGAAAAGCAGTCCAGAGGTGAATGCATTAAACCAAAAATGTGTTTCTTTAAACATACAAGAAAATGCAATAGACCCCAAATATATGGGCTCCAAACATTGTTGTAAAATAAGGCAGGATCAGAATCAGCAGGATATTGCTGTGTATACTTGTTTGGGAACATGTTTATAACATATTCAATAATATATAATTACATGTATTTTATATTTCATTAGAGATACTGTAGCCAAAGATATTCTTTTACAATTAAGTAAACAGAGGCCCAGAGAGGTTTGGTGCCTTGCCCGATGTCACATAGCTACAGAGAAATAGAGCTGGACTTAGGATCCAAGAGTCCTACATTTTATTAACTATTTTAAGCTTCCTCATTTAGTTATTTCAACAAGAACAACAAAAAAACAGCAAAACAATAGTCAATTTAGAATTTCCCAAACTATGTCACTTTAATAAAGTTTTGTTGGCGGGGTGGGGGGGCGGTTATGTGAATGAGTGCTACCCAATCCTTTTCTCTTTTTCTACCAATCCTCTGTGGAAACCAGACTACAGAGCATGAAAAAGGACAGTAACAACATTATAGCCCAAGTGACCTTAAAAGCAAGTAAACCCTGTTATTTGAATGGAGTAATGGATAGTCCTGAGCATCATCAGTCACTCTAGATGTGACAGAAGTACACTTCTCGTTAGAGCGTCAGAGTAAAAACCTCTTTAGCATTGCATTTGTCTCCAGGAAGCAAAAGAGAGGAGATGACAATAATGAGAATGTTGTCTTCTGTACAACTTCTTTTCAGAAATATCTCATATTGGAAAATAGAATCTGACCTAAAATTAAGCTGCGTCGTTAAAGAGCCTCATTCTTCCTGTTCCTTCAGGTCACTTCTGTTTTGCAAACAATGCATGGAGTGCCTTAGAAACCTTTTCTTGCCTTTGGTAATGAAGATCCTTACTTTTCCCCCTGGAGGGATTATGACCATATTCTCCTCTGTAAAATGTGGACATGTTTGATATCTGAACACCATATGTATTTCTTTGTTCCCTCCCTTAGTTACTATCCTAGCGTACCTTAATTGTTCCTAGCTGCAGTGATAAAACTACATTCAAGCATAAAGTGCTATGTGTGGAAATACCTTCCACCTGGTACTAACCTAGAAATTCTTACTTTTTTTAGGAAAAAAAATGTCATTTAGGCACATGTATGGTACCAGAATCCCAAGGCAATGAAAAAAGACCTTCTTGGCTATATTAAAAATAATTTTATTCACCCTCAGCTAGGCAAACCTAGAGGTAGATTAGGAGATAAGTTGCCCACATTTATCATCATACATTCAATCAATACATTCACTAGACATTTCCCCTGACACACTATTAAACCAACCCCCTCTACTAGGAAGATAAAACTCTTTAAATAGAAAATAAGTAGACAGTGATGAACAGCAATATTATCCCTGCCTACAATTTAAGTTCCCAGGACTTTGGTAAACTTCTGAATCCTGTCTGATCTGAACACAAAATTGTATTACCCTGCTCTCAGGGGAAGATAATTTCAATGCTTGCTCTCTTATTAGATGTTATGGGGCAGAAGAATGACTCCTGTACTCACAGAATGAGTAGTAATGGTCTAGGATTGCCATCCATATGAACAATATGACCCTATGCATAAGGAACTGCGTTGCTGCTGCAGTGCAGTTTCTTGATGCCAGGGCATCCGTCTGGGCATGCAATGGTAACTCTGAAGGATCCTTACTTCAGGGGTAGTATATTAGGGTTCTCCAGAGAAACAGTGTAATAGGAGAACTGATACATTCAGATGGACTCTGACTTTGATGGTTCTACTCACAGTGTTTCAACTTTATAACGGTGCAAAAGAGAGACATGTTCAGTAGAAACTGTATTTCGGGTTTTGAGTTTTGATCTTTTCCCGGGCTAGTGATATGCAGTATGATACTCTCTCCTGATGCTGGGCAGAGGCAGCGAGCCACAGCTCCCAGTCAGCCACAGGATCAGGAGGGAAAACCTCCCATACTCTACAGTGTATTGTGTTGTTTGCTTTTTTTTTTTTTTTTTTTGATATTGTATTCTAAGCACATTTAAGGTAAGCTAGGCTAAGCTATGCTTGGTAGGTTAGGTGTATTAAATGCATTTTTAACTTAGGATATTTTCAACCAACTATGGCATTATTGGGATGTAACCTTATAGTACAGGAGCATCTTTTTCATTTACCCAATTTTTCAAATACTGCAACATTTCTGCGACACGCCTATCAGTTCCACATTTTCCTGGAACTTCTTTTCCAGAGTCCTCTAATCCATCCTAGGTGCTCCTTCAGCTTGCTGAATCATTGTCATTCTTGGATTTTCCTTAACCATCATGTTTAAACTTCCCTAAGCCACTCTTCTGAGTTATGCCCCACATTTCCTGCATCCCAAATTTCCCTCTTTCTTAGTTTTTCCTTTGTCTTGTGCAGTATACCTTCCAGTAGGGAACATGGGGGTGAAAGTATTTAAAATTCTTGAAAGGCTAAAAATGTATTTATTCTATCCTCACATTTGATTGGTAGATTGTGTGGGAACAAAATTCTATGTTGAAAATCATTTCCCTTCAGGATATTGAGGCATTGCTTCATTTACTCTAAGCTTCCAATTTCACTATGGAGACTTCTGATCCCATTGGGATTTCCAAACCATTATATGAGATCTCTTTCCCTCTCTGTAAGACTTTTTTTTTTTAAAGAACAGTTTTAGGTTGAGAGAAGAATTGAGGGAGGAAAAGGTAGAGAGATTTCCCACATACCCCTGCTCTTACACAGGCCCAGCCTCCCCATTGTCAACGTTCTCCACCAGAGAGGTTCATTTATTACAACTAATGAACACACCATATTTACCCAAAGCCCATAGTTTACATTAGGGTTCACTTTTGGTGTTGTATACTCTATGGCTTTGGACAAATGTATAATGACATGTATCCATCGTGATGGTATCTCACGGAGTATTTTCACTATCCCCACATCCTCGATGCTTTGCTTACATAGCCCTCCTTGCCCCTCCCCCACCACCAACCCATGGCAACCACTGAACCACTGACATTTACTGTCTCCCTGGTTTTACCTTTTCCAGAATGTTATATAGTTGGAATTATACAGTATGTAACCTTTTTGGTTTGGCTTCTTTCACTTAGTAGTATGCATGCAAGTTTCCCCCCTGTCTTTTCATGGCTTGATAGCTCATTTCTTTTTATCACTGAATTATATTCCATTGTCTCAATGCACCCCAGTTTATTTATCCATTCACTTGCTGAAGGACATCTTGACTGCTTCCACGTTTTAGCAATCATAAATAAAACTGCTATAAACATCCACATGCATATTTTGCATGGACATAAGTTTTCCACTTATTTGGGTAAATACTCAAAAACGCGATTGCTGGATTGTGTGGTAAGAGTATGCTTAGTTTTGTTAGAAGCCACCAAACTGTCTCCTAAAGTGGCTATACCATTTTGCGTGCTTTCTTGTCATGAGTGAGAATTTCTGTTGCTTCACACCCTTGTCAGCATTTGGTGCTATCAGTGTTCTGGATTTGGGCTGTTATAACAGGTATGTAGTGGTATCTCATTGTCATTTTACTTTCTGTAAGCATTTAGGATACTCTCTTTATACCTTCTGAAATGTCACAATGATAGAACCTGGTATGAAATGTAGTCTCACTTGTCATAGTAGGCACTTGGCGAGTAGGGCATCCTAAGCTGTGATGTTTTTGTTTCTATAACTTCTTCCTCTGCGTTTTCTGGCATTTCTGTTATTCATGTGTTGACCCCCTTGAACTGATCCTCTTGTTGTCTTTTCTCTTGTGTCTTCCATCTCTTCATCTTTTTTGTCTTATTTTCTGTGAGATTTCTTCAACACTGTCTTCAAACCCTTCCACTGAATTTGTTTGCCAACTTTCCATTTCAAAGCATTATCTCTCTTTTTTGTTCTTTGTCTCATTTTTAAGGCACCCCATTCTTGCTTTGTGTATGTATTATGTATTATGTTTATCTCTCTCTCTAAGGCTATTCTTGGTTGTTGTTGAGATTTCTTTCTACCCTCTGAATTTTTAAAATTTCCCTTTCCTTATCCCCATCTCCACACCCCCACATACATTGTTCACTATGGTCTCAGTCTTTCATGTTGGAAGCTTTCATCCAATGTCTGGTACCTTGGCTTGATTGTCTGATCCTATTAAAGAATATGAGAATAACAAGCTAATTGGAAATACCAGGTTCCAGAGAAAATTGGGGCCTGAAGAGCTTCATCACAGGGTGATGATGCTTCAAGCTGGCTTTGTCACTGATAGGACCTATAAATGCTGGCATCCATAGGTTGTTTTTCCTGGGGCTCTTTAGTATCCGCAGAGAAGAATCCTATGATTGTGAGGAAATGAGAGGTGTAAGCTTGGCTACTGGCACCCAAAGCATTTGTCTAGGCAAAGGTTACAAGGTTCCAGACCAGTATCATAGGCTGCAAAGCACCACACAATTGCTAAGCTTAGGAGAATGGATGGGACTCTTTTTTTTTTTTTTTGCCTTTTTTTCAATATAGATTTAGACTTAGACTAGAAAATTGCAGAAGCTAAAATTACTCCACTGCATATTTTAAATAGGGGAGCAGGTTGGCCTTTGTCACAATGAAGCAAAGTATTCCTGGAAAAAAAAAAAAAACCTGCTCTTTCTTGAAGTTTGTCAGTTTGGATGTTTTTCATGCCCCAGAAACTGCTGGTAACAGCCCAGCATGGTAGGGGGAATAAGAGTCTGGATCTGTCTGTGGATGTTGAAATTCTGAAGCTCAGCCAAGACATGAAGTCATTTTAGGGTCTAAGAGATGGAAATAAAAGCTTAGAACATCACTAAATTGTAACAGATGAACTGGACTCCAATCAAAAATTCAGGTATATTACAATATTTTGTTCACAAACAAATGGCTATACTATTGTACTAAGAAGTTAGAGAAATGCGAATGGAGGCTAATGTTTGAGTTGCTGCTGCCAACCAAAATATATATTCTAGAAAACAAAAGGGCCCCGGCAGGGTATTCAGTTGGTTAGAGCGTTGCCCTGGTACATGAAGGCTGTGGGTTCGATCCCCAGTCAGGGCACATGCAAGAATCAACCAGTGAATGCACAAATAAGTGGAGCAACAAACTGGTCTCTCTCTCTCTCCCCCACCCTTCTTCCTCTCTCTCTAAAATCAACAAACATATTTAAAAAAAAATAGAAAACAAAAGGAAGGAGTGTTTGAAGGGCAGAAAGAAAGCACTTCTGTCTAATGTTAAGCTAGGCGCCCATGCAATCATCTAACTAGTCAACCATATGAAAATACTGCCTGTGCAATATAGTCCAAGTCAGAAAAAGTTTGGATCTTGATTTATATATCATAATGTGTCTGATAACAAAAGATGCTTTTTTTTATCAGAAGTGAGATCAATATTTCTTTAAGTATCTAAGATTTTGGAAAAGTCCCCAAATCTGATATTTTGTCCTTTAAAATTTAGAGACTGTCATTAAGTTTTTAGAGAGAGAAATTTGACCTGGATATACTTAGGAAAGCAGAATATCTGGATACTCACTATTCTATTTTGGGTTACTCCAAACTCCAATATTTTTAAAAGATGAGATAATGCTACTAAAAGATGAGATAATGCTACATTCCGAGCCTTTTATGTTAAGGCGGTCCAAGTGGTCTAAACAGTGTTTGATCGAAGTCTTATTTTTCAAGACACGTTGTGCCCCATTTAACTTCTGGATAACTGCTGGCTCAGAGTTTGCATGTCCTCTTCTTCTCTTCAGACCACTGACAGGCAGCTTCCTGGAAATTTATCTTTAGTTAATAATTAAAAAGACACACAAAAATTTATGTACAATGAGTCATAATAGCAAGAAATTGGAGGTTACCTAAATGTCCAACTTTTAGGAATTGAAAATGGGAAAATCACCCAAACTTTAAAAAAATTCTGCCAACTTGCCAGTTTGACTTACTGTGTTTGTGTATTTACTATCTAAGTATGTAATAAGCTTAAATGATAATAAAAGCATATAAAGGCCCTGGCCAGGTAGCTTAGTTAGAGCATCTTCCTAATAGAACAAACTTGCAGGTTCGATCCCCGGTCAGGGAACGTACAAGTACCAGCCAATGAGTGCCTAAATAAGTGGAACAAAAATGCGATCTTTCTCTGTCTCTGCCTTTCTCTACCTCTCAAATCAATAAATTTTCAAAAAAGCATATAAAAATATCTGGGAGTAAAATGAAAAGCCACTTGACCTAGATGAAATATTGCCTTTGAAGCCAAAACCCATTTATTCTCTTTCTTCTTACCTACTGTATCTATAAATTTTGAGGTTGTCAATAAATCTTAGTGAAAATTCATGCATGATAAAACCATCCTGATAACAAAATTACAACAATAACTTATACAAATTAAGCTAAACATTCATTTATCTAGGTATTTAGCATACCTAGAAGAGACTTAAGAATTCTTAAAATTTCTTTTAGTTCAAGACCTTTATTTTATGAAGAGATGAAGGAACTGAAGTTCAATTACTTTGTTTAATATTATTTGTTGGTGATAGAGCTGGGGCTTGAACCAGTTTTCTTGACTCTACATCCTCAGCTCTGTTTTCTGAGAGCAGGCATCCAGCAATTACATTTGTTATAGTATTCATTTATTAAATAAATTAAATTAATGTTAATTAAATGTTAATGATAAAAATAGCTGAGCTTCTTAAACATAAGGTGAATAAAAATAATTTCTGGGAAACTAAAAATAAGCAACATTACTAAGCAAGATTTTTCATCTGTAGCTATTTTCTTGTGTAATTTAGAAGCATAATGACCCTATATAGGAAGTGTATTTTTAAAAATTAACTGAAGTGCACCATTGTAGTTCATTGTCCTTTTGGAGATTTCCCCTCCTGAAATGTCACCAATAATAAGGCTCTTTACTGGGAAATTACATTTTTAAAAATCTCCTCTTCTATTCCTCTCACAGGAGGATTTACTTACTCCAGAAATTTAATACATACCTTTAGAACTTGGACACTTTTTGTCTCCTTTTGAAGGTTTTCTTCTCAGTCCTCTTGTTTTTTTAACTGCAGGTTTTTACAATTGTCTTTCAAATTATCCAATCAGTGGGGGTTTTTTTCACTCCTTTCATTTTCTTTCTCTGTTCTTTCTCAGAATAACTCTTCATAGCTCGACTAATCTTGTTTTCTTGCTTATGCAAATGTCATATTTAATTCTGGCTATTTTTGCTTTGTATACATGTTAAATTACTTTTTTCCATACCGTATTTTCCAAGTTGACTCTTTATGTGTTTTTTTCTAAATATCTATCATTCATCTAACATGCCTAAATTTTAAGTCCCTTGTAGATCTCTGAGTGATCAATCACACAGTTTTTTTACCCTTTGATTTAGTGGTTTGCAATGCATTACATTTTCAGCACTTCCCTGTGTTCAAACAGCCTTTACCTATCCTTCATCTATATAATATCAATTCTATACATGTAGCTGAAGAAACCGTTTCTTTCTGTATCGATGGTTTCCAGTTCATAGATTTTTAAATTCACAAGCAAGTACCCTTCCTTTGTATACCAAGACCCATCAGAAACCTTAGGTCAAAACACTGGATCCTTCAGAGAAGCGAAAAAAGATGATGAGGCTGGGAGAGGTAGGAATGGTTAGGAGAGCTGTTCTACAAGACACTCACTACTGAAAATCCCCCTCCACACTTTCTAAAGCCCCAGTGATCTCTCCCTGGGAAAGTCAAGGGGCACTAACCGTAGATGCCTTAGAGGTGAACAAGAGTGTGACAGCTTCCCAACCCCTAGCAGAGACATCAGTACTGGAGTCAGGGCTTGAAGCTGTGTGTCTGAGAAAAAAAGAGAAAACATCTTTTCGTCTTTCCCTTCCTCTTCTCTCTTGCATTTGCCACTTCTTTCTTCGAGGACTCAGGCTGATTTTAGAAGAATCACTGTGAAGGTAGAGTTCTAGTAGTTAAACAGATTTCGGTGGGCCATGTTTGGAACTTAGCCACTGGGTTATCACATCCCTGCTATGGGAAAGTATTTCCCAGTCACACAGCCAAACAAAGAAAACAGTGAATAAAAAGAAAGAATATCAATTTATTTATAAATGGTACACAGGCTTTTTGTTTTTCAGGCTTAGAACTTGAGTTCTGTTTTCAAATTCTTCCTCTTCCCAACTAAATAATTATGCTTTACATTTCTTCAAAATCATACAAAACTTTCAGTAAATGCTTTGGAATTTCACTGAAATCTGCTTCTGTGTGGAGTACACCGTAGTTGCTCTTCTCCTTTTTACAGTTGTCATTGAATCTGATTTTACTTTGTCTTTCTAGACTATTTCCTTCGGCCAAACTCACTGAGCAGTCACTTTTGGACTCAGTTTTTACTGTGCGGTTGGCTCACTTTTGTCCTTCTGCTCCCGGTGCTGCAGATCAGTCCTTATCATGGCCGTCTTCTGGGCACACAGGTCCAATCCCCTCGTCATAGCAACGTAAATACTTTTATGTCCACTCCTTATCTCTTTAGTTCTTTGAAGTGCCATCTTCGTTCTCTGCTCACCACATTGTTTTTCTTAACATACATTAATTATGAAGATATTTCAGTTTCTCTTGGCACCATTTCATTTTATGAAGGATATACCTGAAAAGAGGTCTTTTTCTCTTTGGTGGTTAAAGTCAACATTGCTCTTTCTGGTGATTTTTAAATGCACTAATAGAATCCATTGTGTTCTTTCTCCATCTCTTCCTTTCTTACCTCTAACCTCAACTCTTTTTTGTCATTGGGTCTCCTTCATACAGTGGCTTTTCCCTATTTCTTTTATCGTTTTTAAGGAAACATTTCCTGTACCCACATAGGATTTCTATCCAGAGTTTTGGTCCTTATAATACCAGCTCTTCCCTCAGAGAGACACGTACTAGATGTATGAAACATTCCACAGAACTGTCTTTGCTTGTGTGAATGCGCTACCCCGGGATGCTCTGTTTGTAATGTCAAGCTCAGACAAGAAGGCTAAGATCTGCGATAGGTGTTAGTATCTTTCCCCAGGCTGTTCACCCCTTACTTCAGCAGGATATGAACCGTGAGTTTCTCTACAGAATCTATGCTCATCAACAATTCGGAGGGTTGCATTAGCTTTTAGGTTATCAAATGATAACCTCCTGTGGCTAACAAGAGAATGGGAAAAGTCAAGGACTAGGAAAGTATGCATTGTTTTTTTTTTAATGTCAGGATGGGGAAAGGCAAGGCTTCTGTTTTTTTGTATTAAGGGTGACTGTGTGCTGGAGGTGGGGACGTAGGAGAATTGTGTATATTCAGAATACAGCAGCCAAGGCAGTAAAGAGATAGAGGCATATTTCCTTTTCAGATCTCTTCACTTCTTTGTCTTTCATTCCCAGGTGTAGTTTATAATGCCCTTCACTTTCTGTTTAAATAACACTGTGACTCAATAGCATATTACCAAAGATTATTGCCACTAATGGCTTTGCCTTACTGTACACTCAAGTACAGTTTAATGATATCCCAGTACAATACTACATGCTGATATGCCTTAGTTATGGTTATTTTATTCCTAATTAGCTCATTAATTTAGGCTTTTATATTTCACATGCACTTGTATTTCTTTCAAAAGTTTTTTGCCCCTTTATTGAAAGTAAATGAGGCATTTTGTGTTTGCATTGTATTTATTAAGCACATACCATGTGCATTCACATTTATTATATATTGAGTGCCTAGCAAATTGCCTGGCACATATTTTTAAATAGCCTTATTGAGATATAATTTATATTCCATACAGTTTGCCCTTTTAAAGTATATAATTCAATGGCTTTTCCTGTAATCATAGAGTTGTACAACCATCACCACAATCTGTTTTAGGACACTTTCATTACCCCCCAAATAAATCCCAATATCCCTTATCTGTCGCCTCCCCTACGCCCTCTCCCATCCCCTTTCAGCCCCAGGCAACCACTAATCCAGTTTCTGTCTCCACTGGCTTGCCTAGTTTGGGTATTTCATAAAAATAGAGCCATACAATATGTGGCCTTTTGTGAATGGTTTCTTTCACTTAGTATAATGTTTTCAAGGTTCATCCATACTGTAGCATATATCAATACTTTATTCCTTTCTGTTGCCAAATAATATTTCATTATTGGGATATACCACATTTTATTTATCCACTCATCAGGTGATGGACATTTGGGTTGATTTTCCTTTTTGTCTATTATGAACGATGCTGCCAGGAACGTTCATGTACAAGATTTTTTGTGGACATATATTTCCATTTTGGGCGTGGGGGCATATACCAAGGACTGGAATTGCTGGGTCTTATGAAAACTCTGTTTAACTTTTTGAGGAGCTACCAGACTATTTTCCAAAGTGGCAACATCATTTTACATTCTCACGAGCAGTGTGCGAGGGTTCCCGCTTCTTCACATCCTCACCAATACTTTTATTACTATATGTCTTTTTTAATTTGTTTTATTTTATTTATTTATCTATCTATCTGTCTGTCTATCTATTTATTTATTTATTTTAGTTACTTTATTGTTGTTCATTTACAGTTGTCTGCATTTTATGATAGCCAGGCTAGTGGTTGTGAGCGGTATCTGACTGTGATTTTGACTTACATTTCCCTGATGGCTAATGATATTGAATATCTTTTCAAGTGCTTATTGGACATTTGTATGTATTTGGAGAAATGTCTACTTAGCTCCTTTTTTGCCTGGTACGTTTTAAACATGCATTAAAATTGGCAAATAACTAGATTAATTATAAAATTTAATCACCATAGTAACCAAGTTAAATAGATTTTATTAGCTCGATTTTGTAGACAAGGATTAGAAAGTTAAATGATTTATTCAAGACCACATTGAAGGTCAGTTGGTTATTAGGCCTTTGGATCCCATCTCTCCACTATTAGGGCCAAATGCTTTGGGTGATAGCCCTACCATACATCTATAAACAACACAGTGAGGAAGTGCCTCTGATAATGGCTACTTTATGTGCTGCCAACAGAGTCCCACAGAAGCTTACAAATCAGAATGAATTCTTGTACTTAACCTTGACTTAATCTATTTGTTCAGTACCTTTCATTCTTGTAGAGTTAATTTGTTACCTGTCTTTTACTTGGTTCATTTTTCAAGACACATTTTAGGTGATTACAAACTGACTTATTTAGCCACTCTCAGAGATAAGATTCAAAAAGAACAGGTCGCCTTGTTTTTCTTTGTTTTCAACATTTGTAGGCGGACCATTCCTAGAGAGGTCAAAAGGTCACTTAACAAGATATATTCATTTTATGATCGAAGAGGAACGTAATTGCCATTCATATCAGTCCTTGTTTTAAAACTACATGCATTATGAATTTCTAGTGAAAAGGAAAAGAGTACTTTTCAAACACTGCGGAATCTTTTCTAGCTCACCCCTTCATCTTCCGGTGTCACCCACCTTCCATTTCCTGCTCAGTTTCACTGTGAAGTACACCCCCGAAGTTCCAGAAGGGTGATGTTTTTTCCTTGAGTTGTGAAGATTGCTGCAAGCAGCTCCTAGTTCAGTGAGCAGCAATCCTGATTGTTCACCCCAGAAAGGTCAACACAACATTGTGGGGAGATTGCATGTTTTGCATCTTTTTTTTTTGCCAGCAGAGGCTTCACAGTACAGATGTGGAGCAGCCTTGGAAATCTGCCAACGTAAATGAACGGAAACGCTCATCATTTGCCCACATTGCACCATTGACCGGAGTGTTGAACAGAATCCAGGTTTGATTTTACTTCCCCTGGCCTTGCACTAAATATTAAATGACTGAGATATAATTTTTATTACATGTGCCAATGTGCTTCTCTTTCACTATGGATTGCTATAAAGCAGTGTGGTCTTTTCATAGACCTGAGGTGTGTTATTAGAGTTTTTTGTTTCTCCCAAATGCATTAAAATTGCTTTAGTCAAAATAAAACTCAGCTTCATTCTGGGCCAAGCAGCAAGAGAGCAATTTAACATCAGCACACACAGGACACTTAGATCAGTGGCGTTCTGTGGGAAGATGTTAGTGTGTCAAGCACGTTGCTCCATGGAATGGTGTGAGATGACATTTTAGATACTGATTCAGCGTCAGAGTCCTCTAAGCTTTAGGATCACAAAACTGGTGGGTCTTAGAACTGGCTGCTACCGTAGAGGACACCTCATCTAGCCTCTCATCCAATGAAAAATTGTCTCCATTGTGATCCTCAGGGATGGCCACCCAGTACCCACTGAAATACTTTTTGGTGCTGGGATTTTCTCCTTACAGGTAAGTCTGTTTCCGTGCTGGGAACTTCTGGTCCTTAGAATGTCCTTCCTTATGCTGAAATTTTCAGAATGTTCCCAGGCTTTATTTCAAAAGTGCTCTTTAATTTCAGCAATAATATTGTCAGAAAAGCAATTTGTACAGAAAATTAACCATTCAACTTCCTGTGTTAAAATGTTCAGTGGGTGTCCTGACCAGTGTGGCTCAGTTGGTTGTCATCCTGAAAAGCAAAAAGCTGGTTCGATTCCCAGTCAGGGTACATGCCTGGGTTGTGGGTTCGGTCCCCCGGTCGGGGCACATGTGAGAGGCAACTGATCGATGTTTCTCTCTCACATCCATGTTTGTCTCCCGTTCTTTCTTCCTCTCTTCCCCTCTCTCTAAAAATAAATAAGTGAAATCTTTAAAAATGTTCAGTCGGTGGTGAAACTGCAAAATCCCCAAAGCTACCTCCCAAACCAATCATAAACCAGTGACTGCGTCATGTCAGATCCCTGGACACTAGAAGCGCTGGAAGCCCACATGATTGTGAGCACCCGTGTTATGGGAGTTGTGTGTTTTACGCTCTCAGTCTAGGCAAAGTGTTCAATTAAAGTTTTCAAAAGCTATGTTGGAATTTATATTATAGACTAAAAATTTAATAGAAAACATTTTTGGAAAATTGGCTTACAATATCTAATTCACTGCAATTTTGGCTAATCAGTCTTGCTTTGTTCTTTGACAACATTTTGGTTTATTTTGCTTGGTATAGAAAGTTGACTTTGATTTCAGATAAATTTATATATGAATTAGGTAAGATACAGTGATAAGTAACACAATATATCTTTCTCTTTGTTTACATATATTTAAAAATCTCAAAGGATTCTAGGAAGCAATTCCATACCCTTTCCTAAAATATTTCTAGTGATTCTTAATTTCTAACATGAGATTGCTTCTGCTTCTCACTTTTATAACAGTAAAATTCCATTTAAAATATATTTTCCAAAGTAGTTAGTTTTTATGTTACTGTGTCTGTTTTCCCTTTACATTTGAAAGTGTCATTGAAAGTTTTGGGGTTTCTCTTAGGAGAAGGGCCTTGGGGATCACAAGCTCCCATGTATAAAGGAACTTTGAGATGGCATGCCCATGCATTCTGGCTTGCTATGAAGACATCCTGTTGATGTCAACACTTGTCCTGGCAAGAATGTCCTGGTTTTCACAGTAAATTATGTGGTTTCCCTTCTTAAAGCTCACTTAGTCCAATAGTCTCGTCTTAGAGAGGTGAGAATTGAAGGCTAGCAAATGACTTTCACAAGATCTCCCACATTGAGTTGGTAACTGAGCAGGCCTGTAGTCCGCCACTCCTGCATGCAACAGCAATAGTTCTTTGACCATAGCAGGCTCCTGCTTTCTCAGATGGGCATTTGATTTCTGGAGAACCTAAGAGCCAGACTGCATCAGCAAGTTATAAAAGCAATTCTAGCAGCCATTACTGTGATGACTGCTAACAGCCACCTCCGCCCTAGATGCTCCTTCCCCCTGAAGAAGAGTATGAGGTTACACCAGTTTCCCCCTTCCAGTCTTCCTAAGCCAGTTTTTTTTCACATGAAAAAAACTTTTTAATTTTGCAAACTTTTAACTACTTTATGGCCCCCATTTGAATCACTTTCAAGTCCTTCAAGTCTCTCTTTATTTACTCAGGTTACTCATATCAGAAAATACATTCTTCCAAAGGTGTGCCTAAATGTTTTTTAATGTAAAAGTTAAAAAAAAAGAAAACTGGCCAATGGTATTAGGTTGTAGCGCTAAAGAAGAGTGGCCAGAATGCAAGGTATGAAAGATGAAATAAAGATAACTGAACCCATGGCAGGTTTAGGCTTGGAGATCGAGTGTTAATGGCTCACTTGCCGTAGAGTCCCTGGTGTGAAGTGAAAACATCTTCGTGCCAGTAATGGGGCAGAAGGTCTTATTTAATTAAACAAATTTTAGCCTTCAGAGCAAAAGCCTAAAAGGAAACCAGCTTTCTTTGCTTATAGTTTCTTCCTGTTTGCCCCGACTTGAATGAATAACCAGGGTTTGATCTTTGCTGTAACATTGACACTTGCACACACAAGCACGTGGCTCCACCACTGTTGGCAACTCTTGTAGCTAATAGGGAGAGCAGGAAACCTCCTTCAACACATCCTTACTTTGTGTTTAGCCAGCAATTTGAGGCTGTTTCCCAAGGCTGCAGGGAGGTTGTCTTCGTGGGGTAGGGAAAGAGCAAGGACTGAGGGAGTGCTTTCCCTGTTCAGAGGAGCTGTAAGGAAACCTAAAGTGCCCTACAATATCGCAAGCATTGCTTAGAGACTTGAAAGGAAAGAGTGTTGTATGCATTTCACAGGCTCCTTTATTTTTCCAAATCCATTCAAATACGAGATTTGTATATATTTAGGGGGCTCAGTTGTTTAAATGATCACTGGGGATTAAAAGAATTCTGGAGCCTCCAAACCCCTGCTGGGCCACTAAGTTACTGGCTGTTGTGAGAGCAAATTTTTTCAGCTTACCAAGGCTTCCATTGCCAATGGAAATAAGCACAAAATTGGCTTCTTTTCTGGGAGCTAATTAGGATTAAATTTCCAAACTGGTGGCAGAATAAATAATAAATTACATGTGCCTTTGTGCATGCCATTTCCTCTGTCTGCAAAGCCTTTCATCCCCTCCACTTCCCATGGGTCAAGACGAAGCTCTTGACATCGCAGCTTGATTTCCCCAGGTGGAAGTTATCAGTCAGTCCCTCTCCTGAAATCCTACAGTATTTTGTCTCTACCACCTACTGTTTGTATCCTTATGGCCTTCTTTCTCTAATTAAAAAGAAAACTCTTGAAGAGAAGATCTATGTTTTATGCATCTTTTTGGGGGGGGTGTCATTTTGTATTATTATAATTACGTTTTTTCTACATCTGTATGTCCCTTAAAAAAACTAATGCTTTGCTTGGCATATAGCAGGTGACCAGTTCATATGTACTGAATACATGGATGATAAATAGAAAACTCTTAATATTAAGAGAGATGAGGTGTTTTTTTTTCTTTTAAAATCTAGTTCTTACATGAGCTGAAGGGGAAGTCAAAGGAACTTTCCCTTAGGTGCCTTTATAGGCCTGAGATGATGGTGGTTGTCATGTGAAAACTACATAGGCCCTAGCTGAGTTGCACAGGTGGTTAGAGAGTCATCCCTGTACAGCAAGGTTGCAGGTTCAATCCCCAGTTAGGGCACACACAAAAATCAACCAATAAATGCACAAATAAGTGGAACAACAAATTGATGTTTCTCTCTCTCTCTAATCAAGAAATAAAGTAAATAAATAAGAAAACTACAAACAATTCAGTTATTTGAATTCATGTCGACAGTTCCACATTCGCCCTGAAAACACAACACATCCACAGTTATTGCTTGTTTGTTCTTCTCTTGACTGTAGTCAAACCAGTGTGCATAACTTAGATGTGTAAGATCTGGAAGATGCTTTCAGTCCCTCTCAAGTATTTAGAGAAATAGCATTACTATAGATATTCTAATCTTTTCCATGATGCCTTTTACCTGTTCCTTTTTGTTTTGCTATGTTGTCAGTCTTTTAGGTAAGACTAACATTTTTATCCTAATTAGACAATTACACATCATGATGAACTAATTTGTTAACCTATGTTCACAAATCATTTAATTACCACTGCCAGCTTTGATGTGCTGTTATTATTCAGTTATGGGAGTAAACAATTCGACAGCTAACAGGAAGAAACTCATTATCTTCTGGGAGATATTGTTGTTATTTTCACTGTTTTAAAAACACTTTAATCAAAACTTACAAAAAATACTTTAATCCAAACTTTTAAGAATTCTGACATTGTTCTTATTACTGTAGTAAGTAAACAGAATTCATTTCTTTAATGAGCAAAATTATATGGGGGCCAAATAATAGCTTCTGGGTTTCACAATGAATAGATTTCTTAAAGAAAAAAAAAAAAGAATAAACTTTTCTTTATTTTTTTCCTTCATGCCAATTCACAGTCTCCCATGATGGTGTAATTTACAAAATGCATCTCCTAATATTGATTTCTGAAGCACTTTGATGGCGTGAGATAAAAGGAGCAATCTCCTGACTATTTGATGCTGCTATATACTGTCGTTCAAAGTCTCTTGATCTTGTAGTAGCTTTAATTCCGTTCAGTAAGCACTCTAAGTCACGGCCACAGCCCGGGTTCTTTCTGTGCTCCTTGATGAATAGGGAAACCTGGCTGCCAGGTGCAAACTCCCATCAGGTTTTACAACTGCTGCTGATAGTTTGCATCCAGGATCAATAATATCATTATGCATTTATGTGCAAACATCAAAATTACTCTAAGCAATTAAGTTCCTATCTTCCCTATACTCCCCCAGCAATAACATATCCTAAGGAAGGGGATGCCTGTTATATTATTAAGGAGCTATCTATCTGAACCTTGTAATAATATTATTGACCCATACTGTTGCCATTTATCACATAGCATATGCATGCTCAGATTGTCATTTATCTGTTAGGTTCTTGTCATTTCTCTTTGACTACACTGTGAATTTCTCCAGGACTGAGACTGTGCCTGCTGCCTCTTGGAATCTCTGTATTACCAGAAAAACACCTGGCACATAGTAAGTAGTAGTCTCTCAAAGATATGTTTGTGGTTGGTAAGTCATCTTTACCCTTATGACTCAAGGGATTAGGTAAAATTGTTCCTTATTTTCCTATTATGACAAAATAACCTCTTCTTCAGCTTCTTCTGAGAATTTTGGGTGGCAGCACTACTTACTTTCCTCAAGGGAACACCCACTCTTCAACTACAGGAAAGCACACCAAGTGAATGCTAATCCAAGCAGTAGAGATGCAGACCTTCCCTACGTCCCTTCTGCTAGGATTAAAGAAAAGCTGATCCTGTGGTATTTTTGCATTCCTCCTTTATCCTCTAGCAGTCAGCAGCTATACCCGTAACCCACACTTTCTGACAGCTTGCATCTTCATTTCCCCCAGAAGAGCAAGGGAAATGGTATTAGCGGGAAGGGTTGGAGAGAGCTGTCTAACTCCTGAAGATTTTAAAGGGAAGGCTCCCTAACATTCTGTCTTCAATGGCATTAGGTATCACCACTTACAACAAAATCAGAGTATGATGCTGTGATTCCACCTTACTGAGGCACAGAAAGCAGGCCACCCGACTGAACACTATGTGGGGTTACCTGGAGGTACAGGGAAGTGTGTGCTGCTCACCATCACTAGTGAGTTGTTAGTATTTCCGGCAAGTCAAAAAGCCTTCTTTGTGGGGAATAATTCAGCCTCTAGAATTGCAGCTGGAAACATCTTTAAATGATGATTTTTAAAACTCACGAGCCATGACTTACAAGCAGGGAACATTCTCTTTCCTGTTTTGGTCACCTTACCTGGCCTTTTTAAGAAGAGGGCCAGATGCTTATGACCCATGATTTGGCCTCATCAGAGGAACCCAACAACCCACTCTGGTCCCTCTTGTGTTCACTTCTTCCCCACCAGCTCCTCCTCCCAGGATCCTAATTTGAGGACAAGTGATGGTATAAACACACTTGACCAGTCTCTTCTCCCGGTAAGGTAATGTTAAAGCAACAGGGGACAGCTTTTACCTGGCCTCCAAATACAATTAAAATTATCACTTCAGTTGGTAAGATCTAGTTTTCCCTTCTTTTTCAGTAAGTGATAGTTTCTCAGTTGAAACCAGCTACATGAATGAATACTAAGTATTAATATGTTTAGACAGGAAATTATTCTGAGTATTATGAGGTAAGAAACATTTAGGATTTTTTAAAATATATTTTATTGACTATGATATTACAGTTGTCCCATTTTCCCCCTTTATTCCCCTCCGCCCTGCATACCCCCTCCCACCCGCATTCTCCCTCTTTAGTTCATGTCCATGGGTCATATATATGAGTTCTTTGGCTTCTTCATTTCCTATACTATTCTTAACCTCCCCCTGTCTATCTTCTACCTACCATTTATGCTTCTTATTCCCTGTACCTACCCCCCCCCACCAACTCCCCTGCTGATAACCCTCATTGTGATCTCCATTTCTGTGATTCTGTTCCTGTTCAAGTTGTTTGTTTAGTTTGTTTTTGTTTTTGTTTTAGGTTCAGTTGTTAATAACTGTGAGTTTGTTTTCATTTTACTGTTCCTATTTTTTATCTTCTTTTTCTTAGATAAGTCCCTTTAACATTTCATATAATACGGGATTGGTAATGATGAACTCCTTGAACTTATCTGGGAAACACTTTATCTGCCCTCTAATTCTAAATGGTAGCTTTGCTGGGAAGAGTAATCTTGGATGTAGGTCCTTGCCTTTTATGACTTCAAATACTTCTTTCCAACCCCTTCTTGTCTGCAAAGTTTCTTTGGAGAAATCAGCTGACAGTCTTATGGGCACTCCTTTGTAGGTTGCTGTCTCCTTTTCTCTTGCTGCTTTTAAGAGTCTCTCCTTATCTTTAATCTTGGGTGATGTAATTATGATGTGCCTTGGTGTGTGCTTTCTTGGGTCCAACTTCTTTGGGACTCTCTGAGCTTCTTAGACTCCTTGGAAGTCTATTTCCTTTGCCAGACTGGGGAAGTTCTCCTTCATTATTTGTTCAAATAAGGGGAAATTTCAATTTCTTGGTCTTCCTCTTCTTTTTCTGGTATCCCTATGATTTGGATGTTGGAATGTTTAAAGACGTCCTGGAGGTTCCTAAGTCTCCCCTCATTTTTTTGAATTCTTTCTTCATTGTGTTCTGGTTGAATGTTTCTTTCTTCCTTCTAGTCCACACTGTTAATTTGAGTCCCTGTTTCCTTCCTGTCACTGTTTGTTCCCTGTACATGTTCCTTTATTTCACTTAGCGTAGCCTTCATTTTTTTCATCTAATTTGCAACCATATTCAACCAGTTCTGTGAGCATCTTGATTACCAGTGTTTTGAACTGTGCATCTGATAGGTTGGCTATCTCTTCATCCCTTAGTTGTATTTTTTCTGGCACTTGGATCTGTTCTTTCATTTGGGCCATTTTCTTTTGTCTCAGCATGCCTTTTATGTACTAAGGAGCAGAGCCTTAGGTGTTCACCAGGGCGGGGCAATGCACATTGCTGTGTTGTGACGCTGTTTGTGGGGGAGGGGTCCGAGACGAACAATGCTGCTTACTCAGCTCTCTCTGCAGGTTTTCGGTAACTTCCCCCACTACCCACAATCAAATTGGGCCCTTCTGGTGCTGATTCCTGGGTGGGTGGGCTTTTGTATGTTCTGGACCCTGTGGGTCTCTCCAACGAACTCTCCTGTGAGGCTGGGAGTTTCTCCCGCTGGGTCAACCCCCACAGGTGTTTTCAATCAGAGGTTTGAGGCTTTATTTCCCTGCTGGATTCCTGTGTTGCGCGGTCTGTCTTGCTCCCTAGTTGTTCCTCCCAGTTTATCCGCACACAAATGTGGGACCACCCAGTCCACAGTCTGCCACCTTGCCCGGTCCTACAGCTGCTACCTTGCCTTGAGTCCTCTCTGCCCAACTGCCCGTCTCCACCCCTCCTACCAGTCTGGGTGAGTGTTTCTTCTTTAACTTTTTGGTTGTTGGACTTCCATACAGTTCGACTTTCTGTCAGTTCTGGTTGTTTGTTGTTTTTAAACTGGTTATTGTCCTTCTTTTGGTTGTGCAAGGAGGCACAGTGCGTCTACCTACATCTCCATCTTGGCTGGAAGTCCTAGAATTTTTTATTTATTCTTATTTATGTAGTGGGGTTTTGACAATCTCCTGGTTATTGCTTTCAATGTCATAAGCTGTTTGGGGGCAATTGTAATTAGGTCTTACTTTGAAAATGCTTATGTTTGGAAACTTTTATAGATTAATGGAATTAGCTAGAGAATTTGCTAAATCTCTTGGCCTCAAGGCAACTGAAAAATCTGCTTGCCACTGAAAAATTTCACTCTTATCTATCAATTTGTTTGACAGTATCAACAAGGAAAGTTACTTGTGGTAAAGGGGTTGAGATTGAGTCCACATATCTGAATACTTAGAGAGTGACTGTGGTTAAAAAGCAGGTTCGCCGGACCCTGCCCCAGGTTTCTGAACCAGTGACTTAGTTTGGGCTCTTTCAAAAGTAGAGTCTTAGACAAGGATTTGTATGCCAGGAGTTTTTGTTTTGTTTTGTTTTAAAGAATTGACTTATTTTTTAGAAAGAGGGAAAGGGAGGGAGGAGAGAAATATCTATGTGAGAGAGAAACATCAATAGGCTGCCTCTCACATGCGCCCCAACCAGGGACTGGGTTCACAACCCAGGCATGTGCCCTGACTGGGGATCAAACCCTTGACCTTTCACTTTGCGGAAAGACACCCAATCAATTGAGCTACACCTGTCAGAGCAGTGTGTGCCAGGAGTTTGGCTGGTGATCTCAGTAGTGTGCTGGTTGGGGTCTGAGGAAGGGAGACAGAGAAGAAAGAAAAGCCAATAAAAGATATATTAATGAGAAGGTTATCTCTATGGGCAAGTGGGACTCAACCCTAAAGGGATCCAAGAGACTTCAGAATTCTCCTGCCCGTACGTGAAGAAATTGGAGTATTTATCCTCAGCTCCTGTTGCTCATTGGTCCAAGGTTGCTGTCAGGAGTGCTAACTCCCTCTTCCTTATAGCCTCCCTCGTCAGTGCACACAGCCTGCTTCTGTGACCAGAAAAAGCCATCAGGCAGAGAATCACAGAGGCATTGAGATAGGAAGTTGTCTGTGTGCATGGAGCTGGTCATAGAAGCTGAAGATAAAAAGAGAATATGGGTAAGGCAACAATAGCATCTCCTAGAATCAGAATCTGTGGACATGTGACTTGGAAGTCTGTATTTTTAACCCCAGATGATTCTAATCTTCGTGGAAGTTTGAGAACCTCTGCTCTCAAAGACAATCTGATCAGGTTACCCTCATGCTTTACTACCTTCAGAAAATATAAAGCCCTTAGTATGGCATAAAGAGGCTTCCAGGGTCTAGCTTCTTATTTCTATGGCTACATCTCCTATTTCATATTTTCCTTCCTAAATTCTGGATTTAGCCATCAAATTGCCTGCAATTACTGGAAAACCAGGCTCTTTTACACTTGTGCCTTTTGTTCAGAATGTTTTGGCTGCAAGTAGCAGAAACCTTGACCAGCAGTGGCTAAAACAAATAAGGATTTATTTTTCTAACACAGCAAGAAGTCTTAAGATGGGTGGCTGCTGCTGCTGGTTGGTCCTTTGGCTCAATATACTCAGAGCAGGAGCCTGATTCTTTTTAGATTTGCCTTCATGTTTGCAAGGAGTTGTTACAGTTCCAGTTATCACGTTTGGATTCAAGTTAGGAAGGGGCTGCACCAACTCAGCAAAAGCCCTCCCAGAAGAACTAGCAGAGTTCCCTTAATGCTGCTTCATTGGCCAGATTGTACCGCATGGCTACCCTAGGCAGCAAGGAGGTAAGGTAAATATTTGACTATTTCAGTCAATATAGAGGAGGTGGGAAAGGCAAATGAGGGTTGGAAAGTTGAAAATGGTGTTAGGTTGGCCTTTTCTCATCCTGTTTGCCTGGGGAATTCCTATTTAACTTTGAGACTCATTTTCCCCTCTAATGTTTTATTTTGAAAAATTACAAACTTTCAGAAAAGTTAGAAAGCATTGTACACCTATATAACCACTGCTTAGATTCTACAATTGACATTTTACTATATGAGCTTTAACACATCTCTGTTTATCTATGCATTTCTTCATCCATCCATCTTAATTTTGGGAAGCAATTCAAGATAAGTTACAGATACAAGGATGCCTTCTCCAAATACTTCAATATGTATATCATTATCTAGAGTTCAATATTTGGTTAGAGTTCTTTTTTAGGTAAAATTTTCAAAT
>VMDR010013173.1:0-25383 GCA_007922815.1 Macrotus californicus | reverse complement strand
TCCTTTGCCAAATTAGGGAAGTTCTCCTTCATTATTTGTTCAAATAAGTTTTCAATTTCTTTCTCTTCCTCTTCTCCTTCTGGCACCCCTATGATTCGGATATTGGAACGTTTCAAGACATCCTGGAGGTTCCTAAGCCTCTCCTTGTTTTTTCGAATTCTTGTTTCTCCATTGTGTTCTGGTTGAATGTTTCTTTCTTCTGGTCCACACCACTGATTTGAGTCCTGGTTTTCTTCCCATCACTGTTGGTTCCCTGTACATTTTTCTTCATTTCCCTTATTGTCTCCTTCATTTGTTCATCTAATTTGTGACCAAATTCAACCAAGTCTGTGAGCATCCTGATTACCAGTGTTTTGAACTGTGCATCTGATAGGTTGGCTATCTCTTCATCGCTTAGTTGTATTTTTTCTGGAGCTTTGATCTGTTTTTTCATTTGGGCCATTTTTGTTGTCTTGGCACACCTGTTACATAGTAAGGGGCGTAGCCTTAGGTGTTCACCAGGGCAGGGCGGCCACGTCACTGCGTTGTGATGCTGTTTGTGGGGAAGGGGTCCGAGAGGGAACAATGGCGGCCGCTCCGCTCCCTGCCGGTTACCAGTCACTTTCCACACTACCCACGGTCCAACGGGGCCCCTCTGGTGCTGGCTCCGGTGCCGATCCCCGGTGGGAGGGCTGTGCACGCTCCAGGACCCTGTGGGTCTCTCCAACGAGCTCTCCAGTGAGGCCGGGAGTTTCTCCCGCTGCCGCCGCCTCAATCCCCACAGGAGTTTTCAATCAGAGGCTTTGAGGCTTCACCTCCCCGAGCAGGAACTCTGGGTTGTGGGGTCTGTCTCATTCCCCAGCTGTTCCTCCCCGTTTATCCTCACAAGGGAGGGGGATGCCCGGTCTGCAGCCGACACCTCTCCCGGCCAGCCGCGCCTTTCCCCGGTCCGCCAGCCGCCGCCCCGCCACGCGAGTCCTCTCTGCCCCTCCTACTGGTCTGGATGTATGTTTCTTAGTTCTTGGTTGTAGGACTTCCATACGGTTCGATTTTCTGTCAGTTCTGGTTGTTTTTTGTTTTAAAATTTGTTGTTGTCCTTCTTTTGGTTGTGCGAGGAGGCACAGTGTGTCTACCTACGCCTCCAGCTTGGCCGGAAGTTCAACCTTTTTTTTTTTAATTAAAAAAATGTAAAGACTGTTCTTAGGTCATGGGCTACACAAAAAGCAAATTACAGACTAGATTGGGCGCACATGCTTCTGAACTACTAAATGACCCAGGGTAAAGGTAAAGTGTCACAATCAGATTTCTCATTTTTTCTACCACGTCTTCACCCTCCTTCTAGACCTAGATTCTCAGTGTTATCTTTATCTCTTCCTTTTAGATTCTTTGTTTGCTTTCTGTAATTGTTCCCCAAATGGGATCATATAACATACATTATTCTTAGCTTTTTGTAGGTCAGGAGAGGTAGATTAACTTGCTTCCTAATAGTTAATCATGGTATGTCCATTCTGTATTACTTGTGCCATTCAGGTTGTGTCCAGGTTGGGCCACTACAGACCAGGCAGCAGAAAACTGTAAACGTGAATCCAGTCATGCTGCTGCCTCTGTCCTTGTGGGGGAGATTTACCAAAAGGGGAGTTTTTAGTGAAAGACTATTGACTAGACAACACATGGCTATGTTGCTTTCTTTCTTTGTAACCTGCAGTTGTTGTAGTAGTGTCCCACACTTAGACAGCGCTTGTTTTCTCTAAGTGTGCAATCACCCATGCCTGGTCCTCTGTACACATGTTGGAGCACTTGGAACATTTATCACTTATACTAGAAAAACATTCTGAAGAAAGCATATTCATAAAGGTAATGAGTAAGGCACCTAGCTTTCTGTATTTGTTAAACTTTAAGTTTTCCCCAAAGTCCAATCCAGTGATCATTAAATAACACAACCTAAGCATTTAAAAAGTGCTATCCATGTTTTCAAACATCAGAAGCAGTTTACTGTTTGTGCAATACTTATATAATTTGCTTCTTTGCATTCTACACTTTGTGTTAAGGTAACCACTGCTTTAAAGTCTTTTCTATATAGTACCTAGTATATAAGAGTTCATATCGAATCTTGAATATAAAAATTTTGGAGGATTTTGTTCCAGTCTCTGATACAGTAGCAGACTTTGATCTTGTTTTTTTTTAATCTTGCTCTTTAAAATTAATGTGATAATTCTCTTTTAGTTGTGATATTTAGTTTTTAGGGCACAAATAGGACTGGATAGATAGCTCTTTGGGAGGCAGAAGCCAGCAGGAACAGAGGAATTGAGATATTCTAGGGATATGGCAAATAGCAACAAATAGTGGCCAGAGAGGGGCCTCAAGTGGTGGACACATTATGCGTTAGTCTAAAGAAACCACATTATTTCTAAGAAACCTGGATTTTTATCAAAACTCAACAAGATGGGATGATCAGAAGATGGAAAGGGAGTGAAAGGGGAGGAACCCTGTGTAGGAGGTGGTCCAGGAATCTAGAAGGTGGGAATTAAGAGACCTGAAACAGGCATGACACATAAAAATGAAGGGATGGGTGTTTGAGGACATTACAGGCATGGAATGGTTCCGAGTAAGTCATCACTTACACATAGTGTGGAAATAGTAGTAAATGAGGTAGTTCATGATTGAGGTTTCTAGCCTGATTGACAGTGGATGTGTTAGCAGGATGTCCATAGAGAGATGAATTACAAATGTCGTCATCTCAGGAGAAAAGCAGGATTTGGGGATTTAATAATTATTGGCTTTTCTATGATAGTTGAAACTTCAGTAATTAATGGGATTGTCTTTAGATAGTTGAGTGACTAGAAGAGTTGAGAAGGCAGAGATCTGAGTGACACTCAGTTGTAGGACAGAGACCCTGTAGGACAGATGGAGGGCCTCCAAGGAGCAGGCAGAACCAACCAGCTTGTGGTGCTGCTGGGTGGAAAGGGTTCTGAGAACTGGGAATGCTCATGCCACTGTCACAGGTAGCATGTCACATGAGCATAGAAGAAAGGGCACAGGACTGGGCCCCTCCAGTGTCTGGGTGACATTTTGTGAAGGCAGTTGTTTCTTCCTGTGGGAGGAGATGTTGAAAGCCAAACTACAGTGGTTTAAAACTTGAGTGAATGGGAGGTGAGAAGGTGGGGACTGATCTAGGGTCCCCTTCTAATGAGTAGTGGCTGGGGGGGGGGGACGTGCAATGGACTGAAGAGGCTGTTTGGAAAAGAGTTGTCTGAGCCGCATGGGGATAGCTGGACAGAATTGAGGGCTTAGTTACTGATGAAGGGAGTTTTGGAGGCAGTGAGGATGAAAGGTTGTGTCTGAAACAAGTCAGCCACCTTCTTCCTCCACACAGGGGAGGGGTAGAAGCAGGAGACGTGGAGAGGCTGCTCCCTCCCCCTGGTCTCATGGCTGCTCCTGCACAGGGGCTTCCACACCCACCTCCCTCCCAGACCTTGTAACTGCCCAGTTTTCTTCCTCCTTACCGCCTTACTCTACAGCTGCCTTATGACTCCTCCGAACGTTTTTGTTTCCGTCTCAACTGATTTCTCCTTAAATGTTAGAAAACCTTTGTGTTCTCCAGTAAACCAGTGTTGAGCCTTCTCTAACAGGGACCATAACCTGTCCCATCTCGAGGCCTGCAGATAGCATCCCTGATGTCCCTGTGACACACCATTGCTTCTCCGTGGAGGACTATGAGTCAGGAGGAAGGGAAGTCTGTCTGGTGGCTGTGGCAGCCCTTCCTGCTTGTGGTGTAGCCTCATTGACAGGGAGCCTCTTGGGTGTCTTCACTTTGAAAAGCATCTTGACAGTTGCACATGTGCTGCAGTGATTTCCTCGTGTAGATGTGTGTTAACTCAAAAACTACATGTGTGTGTGAGGAATGTAGATGGTAGATTTAGAAAAAAAGGACTATTAGAAGTCGGATTTTTACCACGTGCAAGTGACCTACTTTATATGTCATCTTTATTTTTAGTTTAATGACAGAATGGCGTTTCTCTCGAGGAGTGCAAGAGCAGACAAAAGCTTTCCTGGATGGTTTCAATGAAGTTGTTCCTCTTCAGTGGCTGCAGTACTTTGACGAAAAAGAACTGGAGGTGAGGCACTTCAATTAGGTATTATAGGGAGTCGAGGCAGGGGAGTTTGGTGCTTTCACAGAAGAATGCCCAACGGTTTTAAATCATGTGGCACAATCTAGAATCTTCTCACTCATCCAGATGTTTTGGGGGTGTTAAGTCCTAGCGCTGGATGAGGGGCTCATGTTCTTTGAACCATGATGATGTCATGGGCACAGAATCATCAATCAGGCCTGCTGTCCGGTCCTAGACAGTGAGTGTAACCTTATTACTCATTTGGGGGAACTTTCTGATATCCTGGCTTGGTCATGAGTTACCCCAAAGATCAGATTTTAAAGTCATGACTTCCTAGTGGTATTAACTGTATTTAGACTTGTTAAAAGTATATGAGAATTTTTCAGAGGGTGACAAAATATACATAACAAAATTTACCATCTTAGCCATTTTTAAGTGTACAGTTCAGTGATGTTAAGTATGTTCACATTATTAGGCAACAGATCTCCAGAACTTGTCATCTTGAAAAACTAAAACTCTACCCATTAAACAAGTTCTCCATTTTTCCTACTCCCCAGCCCATCACCACCCAGCTACTTTCTGTTTGACTACTCTTGCTATTTCACTTAGGTGGATTCACACAGTATCTCTCTTACTGTGACCAGCTTATTTCACTGAGCATAGTGTCCTCAGGGTTCATGTTGTAGCAGGTGTCAGAATTTCTTTTATAAGGATGAATTATATTCCATTATATGTATAGGCCACATGTTCCTTATCCATTCACCAGCCAGTGGATACTTGGGTGCCTTCACCTTTTGGTTATTGTGAATGATGCTGCTCTAAATATGGCTGTACTGATATCTTATATCCTGCTTTCGGCTCTTTGGGTATGTTCCAAGGCGTGGGGTTGCTGGATCATTAAGTAATCCTGTATTCAATTTTTTTAGGAACTACCCCACTGTTTTCCATTCCCACCAAAGTGTACAAGGGTTCACAGTTTTACACATCTTCACCTACTTTTTTTTTTTTTTGCTTTATGATAGCCATCCTAATGGGTGTGAGATAACATCTCATTACTGTTTTGATTTGTTTCCCTAAAGATTAGTCACTGACTTTGTGAAGTCTTCTCTTCCCATACGGGCACCAGAATAGTCCTTGGCATTTCCTCTCAGCTCCCTATAGGTACAGTGTTTTAACTTTAGCCAGCTTGGATTCTTTGCTAAGAAACTTGGTTTGTCCATGTATTCACACTTGCAAGTGAAAATTAGCATTTCATATTTTATATAGTAGTATTCCAGTGTAGAAATTAGCCTGCTGAAAATTCTGACTGATGTGGGAAATATATGAAAGTCAGGACTCTGAGCCTGAATGACATGTTGAATCGCTAGCCCTGGTTTACATCTTTCCTAACAGCTTGCTGAACAGGAGATATTTTTTAGGGTAGTGTTAATCATTTTTTAATCACAGACTTCACTAAGAATCTGAAGAAAATTAAACTATTCTGGATCCTCAAAACACATAACCCTAAAATGTTCCATGGTACCGATGAAAGCTCTCCCTGGAGGTCCCCTGGGGAAAGGGTGTTGGGTGGTGGATACAGCAGAGGTCCAGGTGACCATGATGGACCTGTGCTGGTCCATGGCCTTGATGGTCTTCACATGTTTTCATGTACAACCTGAGACATAGTGGGCTGCTTACAATACATAAGGAGACATGTCCTGTTGGGTACTGACTTGCCTTTAGCTCATAGTGCAGAGCTGTGAGAAAATACCCATCCTTTTTTGATTCGTTTTGTTTTGATTTTTACTCCTTTCTTTTCCTCCCCTTCATTATCTCTCTTAACCCATGAATAATACTCAATAATGGGTAATGGGTATTCATATCATTACTCAAAGTAATGTCTATTCATAATCAGTCCCCTTTTTATAAGTTAAAAATATTTTAAACTTTAAGATATAATACTTATTATTTATAAAAACTCTGACCATACTAGGACTAGAAGGGAGCTTTCTCAGTTTGATAAAAGGCATCAACAAAGAGAAAGTTTCACATCATTGACTGTCAACTTAGGAAATCTGAAGGAACCTATCAAAAAACTATTTGAGGTAATAGTGAATTTAAGAAGACTATAAGGTATAAGGTCAGTAATTGTATAAATCAATTTTTATCTTCTATTTAGTAGCAGTGGACAGTTAGAAGTCTCATTTGCTGAAGCATAAAAAAAAATAAACTACTTTAACCAAAGACATGTAAGACCTCTATCCTAAAAACTCAAACATTGTTCAGGAAAATTAAGGGTGACTTGAATTAAGTGGAGAGGTATATCAGGTTATATATCGAAGGATTCAGTGTTGTAAAAATGTCAGTTCTCTCCAAATTACTCTGTATACTCAACACAACCCCAGTCAACATCCCAGCAAAATTTTTTGTAAAAATTGGTGGGCTGATTCTAAAATTACTAGGGAATACAAAGGTTCTATCTAGATCGGCCAAAACAGTTCTGAAAAAGGGCAAACTTGGAGGCTGTGCAGTACCTGCTTTCAAGAGTTGTTAGCCATGGTAATTAAGACAATGTGGTCTTTGTGAAAGGAAAAGCAAACAGATCAGTGGAACATTGGAAAGTCCAGAGGTAGACCCACAGGTAATTTTCATTTGATATTTAACAGAAGTGACGATACATTTCAGTGGGGAAAGGTAAAGTCTTCTGAACAAAGGATGTTGGACCACCAGGATATCCATGTGGAAGAAAATTACCCTCAACTCTTGCCTCAGCCCATAAAAAAAGATTAAAATAAGTCAAACATAAATATGAAAGCTAAAAAGAAAACATGGGAGCAAAATCTTGGTGTAGGCATTAGTTTCTTAGAGAGAACACAGAAAACTATAAACCACACAAACAGGTTAAATTTTACTTCACCAAAATTGAAACCTCCTCCTCTTCAAAGTTTTTACTTAAAAGATAGCCCACATATGGCATCAGATATTGACAAAGGCTTGTTTAACACAAGGAGCTACAGTGACAGCAGATAAATGCCTGAAAGGAGCTCCTTAGTCCCTGGAAAGTGCAAGTGAAAACCCAATGAAGTCCACTTTGGGACCATTTAGTTTCCTACCCTGTTAGACATACCTCACCCTCATGCCCTGGCTGCTCAACTATTTGGTATTTACCCAAGTGAAAGGAAATATAAACCCACACGAGGACTTTTCGTAATGTTCATCCCAACTTTATGCCTCAAGCCCAAAATTTGAAGTAATCTAAATGTCCACCAACAAGTGAATGGATAAAATGTATGTTCATATAATGAAATGCATCCCAATGATATGAAACAGTGCTGGTAGCCACAGCACCAGGTATAACATTGTGTTGGGCAGGGAACAAACAAGACTGTATGTGCACACTGTGTGTGATATTCTTGAGAATCCAAAGTGATTGGTCACCTGGCACCAGATAACAGTGGTGGCTTTTGACTGCAAAGGGGATAGATAATCATGAAAACATTATGCATCTCTATTGCAGTGGTGGTTACACAGGTGTGTGTCTGGGTCAAAACTCATCTAACTCTATATACTTAAAATAGTTCAGAGTTGATGTATGAGAAGTATAATATGTACCATACTATTTTGTTATGCACAAAATAGTTTCATCCTGTATATAATAAATGGGCGTTATTTGAAAATTTCACATACATAGAATATTTTATTCCCAAATCCTGGATAAATGAAAACAGGTTAGTATCTTTTTAAGTAGATAAGACCATAAAATTTTAAAAAGTAGTTAATTCATGTTTGAAATGCATCAATAATTCGGATATCTAATTTAGGATGTATGTATAGTAAAGGAGATACTCATTTAACACACCTATTGTTTTCTTGAAGAATAGCTGCGTTGTTTTCTGAGTTCAGAAAACATAGATAAGGTACCAAAGAACCTTGCATGATAAATAGCCATAAATGTGGATTTGCTTACTGTGACCACTGTCTGTTGTGCCCATGCGTCATAGTTCTCATCTCCCAGTTCTGACTGCGACTCAGACTGTGCTCCCCCCCACCCCAGGTTATGCTCTGTGGCATGCAGGAGGTGGACCTGGCTGACTGGCAGAGAAATACTGTGTATCGGCATTACACGAGAAACAGCAAGCAGATCATTTGGTTTTGGCAGGTATTTGCTTTTATTTTTTTGAATGAAACAGCGATTTAAAAGTTGTTTGTTTGTTTTTTATTATTGACACCAAATTGAGACTTTTGGACATGGTTTTTTAGTCTTTGAATTCCAAACCAAAAGTGAGTCTGTGGCTTTGTTTGGGTGGCTCAGTTGGAGTGTCACCCCCATACAGCAAAATGTTGCGAGAGAGTGAAGAGGGGGGACAGTTCAGTCCCCAGTAACAGCACTTACCTAGGGTTGTGGGTTTAATATCAGTTGGGGGAGCACTTACGGGAGTCAGCCTATCAATGTCTTTGTCTATTTCTCTGTCCCTGTCTTCCTCCCACCCTCTCTAAAATCAACAAACATATTCTCTGGTGAAGATTTTTTTTAAAAAGTGAATATATGTTACAAGATTGCTTGTTTTGACCATTTCTGGATGAAACAATGAATGGCAGAATCTTCTTTAAGTGATTAATGATAATAAGTTTAGGTATAGCATTTTTTCTAGCAATATCAAAGTACTCTACAAATTCTACTTAATTCTGTAAGTGAAGGAAGAAGTATGTTTTTATGAGAAAGTCAAAGCAGACACTTAGTTCATCTGAAGGTGACAACATGCTAGGGAATTGGAATAATCCACAGGGTAATGTCCACCCTCTCCTTTCTCTTTCCTTTGTTTTGGCTAAAGCTGCCATCAGGTAGTCTCTGGGCATCCAAGCGCTGCATACTGATCTTAATGACAGACACTGTTTTGTGTCTTCATTTGAAAATTTAAAATCTCTAGGTCAGGGGACAGTCTTTACATAAACCTAGTTACTGAGACTCACCTGAGCACATAGTGACTGAGCTGGTTTACTGCTTCACTCTCAGGTGCGAAGATGATCTGGGTATTTGTATTACTAGAAAAAGGTTTTCCAAAAGTTACATCTTTATGGAAGGATATGTGCCGTGTGTTCATCTTAAAGATATATTTTGACATGCAAAATGGCACAAACCAGAGTACTTAGTGCAGCATTATTGGTACACTGACGGACACAGAAAAAACCTGATGTGCATCAGGAGGGGACTGAGTAAATAAACTATAATATATCCATTCTGCAATACTCTGCCCTGCAATCACTCTTCTTAACACATTGCGCACTGCTCATGAGTTTTCATGTGTTTCGCGCGCCATCTGTTAAGGACCGCTCACGAGTTTTCTCGTTTTTCACGTGCCATCTGTTATGGACCTTAGGTGTCAACACACTGTCTTGTCCACATCGAATGAAGCGATCTCATTGGTGGAAACCGTGCAGGTCAATCTACGAAAAACTACATAATTGCACGAACCCATAAAGCATTGCAGTTACATTGTACTTTGGTCATTCGAATAGTCTTCGTCTTCAAGTTCCTGGCTCTTTTAGAAATGCCCCCTCTCAGAAAAAGGAAGGAAACCAACGAAACTGATACACTTCCAGAAGTATTTAAGGGTAATTATCAGATATTCCTAGTGAGATCGAAGATGCGGATGACTGTTTTGACGATTCTGGAGACGATTTGTAGTTATGATGATTTAAATAACGTGCAGTTTGCCCAAAAACGTGCGGTCCCTGGCATATGTCTTAGAGATTTCTATGTGGTACGCACTGTGTTAAATGCAGAGTAACAAAGACACTGGAGAGTTTCAATAGAGCATTAAGGGGGAAGGAAGGTGTGTCTGTGACACTGTCTGCTGGTTCAAAGGAAAATCCGGGTGTAGAGGAGCCAGCTCTGAGAAGTGGAGAGCTGAGCAGCTGGAGGTAAAGGCATGGAAGCTGCCCTTACTACCTGTGACTTCAGTCCTGAGTGCAGGGGTCTGTTCCTTTAGGCTCATCCCCAGCCTGTTCATTTGGATGTGTCTAAATCTGAGGAGCTGACAATTAGGCCACGTAAATCCACATGGATTGGGTTGTTTTAGGGGCAGCAGTGAGGTGTATGCCAGACCCATTCATTCGTTTCTTGTGTCTGATAGAGTATGTCAGCAGCACCTTTGTGCACAGAAACATTGTGGTTGGATTAGTACACCACTTGTCTTGCCCTTCCCTAAGTTTAGTCCCACCTGTAAGGTACATACATGTCTGCTCTCAGAGTATCCCTGCATTCTTTGAAGGTGTTCAGACCAGTTCAGATCATTGTAACAGTACATAACCCATTTGTGTCCTTCTCTGAAGAGAAACAGTGAACTAGATTATTTGTGGAAGAATGTATGCTTTGGGTTTTCAAGTATGAAGTACAAAGTTGGGAAGTGGTGCTGAGTGGGAGGAAGTGGTCACTTTTTGGGGGGTCCCTAAAGGGAAAGTGCAGTTGTTCAGGACAGAACAGTGGTTCAGAGCTCACCCACCTATGTTCAGAGGTTAGTTCTGCCACTTATTAGCCACTTGAGGACACATTATTTGGCTCCCTAGGCCTTGTCTCCTTACATGTAGTGGGGATGCTAATGTAGGACCCATCTCACAGTATTGTGAGGGCTGCACACCCAAGAAGTTACATGGCGCTGTGCTGGCAGGACCCTCCAGAGGTGAGAGCTGTAACACCTGTCCTGGTTCCTTGGACCAGTGATGATGTTTCTAAGCTTCTACTTCCTCTCTGCAGTGTTTTCAGCACAGTGCAAGCTAGCCCTAATAAATGGCAAATGCTGCAACCACTTTTTATCACTTTTCTTTTGAACCAATTTCATTGTTAAATTTCTCATTCAAGTTCACTCTTAATTTTCTGGAAGAAATTTAGGAATACTTTAAGAGTCTATTATTTTCATTACTGAAGATAACTTAGCATTTATTTTACATTAACTTTGACCTTGTTACAGTTTGTGAAGGAGACAGACAATGAGGTGAGAATGCGTCTGCTACAGTTTGTCACGGGGACTTGCCGCCTGCCCCTTGGAGGCTTCGCTGAGCTCATGGGTGAGTGCCACCTCTGTGGGTCACTGTGGTCACTGGCCTAAGGGTCATTCCTGGTGCTCTACATAGGATGAGACAAGGAAAGCCACCTGCCTGGGTGGCCACTGCTCTGCCCCTCAGGATGACAGGGGAGCAGACTTCTGCAGATACTGGTCTTTGCACTGATGTGATGTTTGCTGCTGGGTCCCTGCAGCCAGGAGCTGTTCTGGGCAGAAGCAAGTGGCACTGTAGCTCACTCTGTATTATCTGTGTGATGTGTTATATAACTAGTTTTCAAGACCAAAAAGTTTCAAGGATCAGATAAATTTTATCTTATTTTCCTGGTTTAGGAAGTAATGGGCCTCAAAAATTTTGCATTGAAAAAGTTGGGAAAGACACCTGGTTACCAAGAAGCCACACGTGGTAAGTTGAAGAGAGTCCTAGGTGGAAGGTGAAAGCCAGTGTTTTGTTTCTTTTTTTAAATATATGACCCAACATAACTGCTAATTCATTAGAGTAGCCAGATTTCAGTGTTTAGAACACACTGATTCATGCAGTGTCCTATAACTGAGCACCAGCAAATGCTTGTGAAGTGTAGCCCTGACTGAACCAATATTTAGAATATCCATGTCAGTTTGCATTTCTTGGGGAAGGGCACACAAATGACAGTTCTAGGGTCTGTGGAGGGAAATGAAGCTGAGCCATGGTAGACGCAGCTGGCCTGGTGGGCAGAGAGCCCTCAGAAAGGGCCGTGTTGGAGTTTGATGAACAGCATGCTGTGGAGATGTGGGAAATGCATTCTTTGTACATGGTTGTTTACAAAGACCCTGAAGTGAGAAATTGCAGAAATGACTGGTTTGAGTGGAATAGAGTATGAGTCAGGGGAGAGAAATAAGGGCTTTGGAAATGCAGGCAGTTGTTACAGGTCAACTGTGCAGGGCCCCAGGCTACTCTAAGGAATGTGGGTTTCACTGTAAGGGCAAGTGGAAGCTCCTGAAGTGTTTTAAGTAGGTGATGAGATTCAAGGAAATCCACTGGCCAGAAGAGAGGAGAGATCAGGGACAGTGAACAGGGAGATGATACAGAACTGTCAATGTTCCCAGCAGGTGGCAGCCTGACATGTATGGTTTCTCAGGATCAGAACTATGTTCATGCTAAGCCATGCTTCGCCTTTTTATGGTATTCACATCTGCACTCTGGTGGCAAACTGTCACCCCTTCACCAGGTCCTTGTGCACCATGTGTGCTGTTGACAGCAAAAAAAAAACAAAACCTAGGTTCACTGTGGATTGCACTTCATGAGGCTGTGACAGTTGACTTTGTTCCCCTGATATCTAAGCATATGCCTGACGATTGTGCCTGTTGTGAAGGGAGGCTCTTGGGCAGCTCCTTGAGTTGGAAGGCTGACCCAGCTGGCTTTTTTTTTTTATGAACACTCCCATTACTTCAAAGAATGACTAACAAATGGTATTTGGCAAATGCTTTCTTGAAAGTAGTGAAGTAAGTGTGTCACTTCAAGGAAAATAATTCATAGCATTTATGGGCAGTGCAGGTTTTGAGCAAAAATTAGAATTTTGGAAAACTTTTATATATGCATGCATATATACATATATACACCACGAACTTGGCAGCCTCTCAACACTTTTCTGGTGAGATTAGCAGTGTTACTGACAAGATTTTTTTTTCCTATTACATTATTAAACGTGTCGCATTTGAAATCCTCTGTAAGCTGGTGAACCAATATTTGCAGGTGACCAATGCATGTCACAAGGTCATGCATGGGTCAAAAAAGATGGTTCAGAGGGCAGCACAATCCAATGGATTTTACATAACAGTACAAAAGTTCTTTGATAGGATTTCACAACGCATATTACATGTAACCTGGTCAAATCTAGTGTCAGAGAATAATATTCACAGTTATCGGAAAACGTGACTATAGAGTCCATCTCTAGTCCCTACTGCACGTGTGTGGAGACAGGCATACATTTACTAACCAAGATCTATAGTATAGCAGAGCAAGTACACAACAGGTATCAAAGTCCAGACAGTAAAAAGATTGGCGGGAATATAAAACCAGGTCACATTTCAAAATGAATTTTTTTAATTTCTCAGTTTTAACTTCTAATATAGTAGTTATAATTCACATAAACAAAAGCTGTTTTGGGTTCTCAGTACTTTTAAAGCGTGAAGAGGGATCCTGTGACCAGACATTTGCACAGCAGCCTAGACTAAATTGGTGAAGCCAGTGGAAGAGGAGTTGCTGAGGCGGCAGGGCGGGGCGTTCCGTAGTTAGAGAGAATCCCCAAGAACGGCTGAGAGGAACTGGCCTTTGCTATAATGGGAGGGAGAAAAGTTGGTTGTCACTATCGACAGATTTTAGATTTTGTGAAAGGAAGACAGTTATCAACTGTTGCTTTTTGTTTTTTCAAAATATAAGGTGAGGTCACTGATGGGGGTTGAAGAAAGGAGAAACTTCAGAAAGAGTTGTCAGGAAGGCAAGGCTCATGGCTGCAGGCAGGATGGGACTCCCTTCTGGAAAGGGACACCAATTTACCTACTTGTGGGATGTCCCCTATCGAAGTACAAGAAATGAGAAAGGACAAGATTGAATTCATTTTGAGTTTTGATTAAGTTCGAAAGAGGGAGACAGGGATGTAATGATTAAGTTCGAAAGAGGGTGACAGGGATGTAAATGTGTTTCAAGGCAGTGATTAAAATGATGGACCATTTTCTCTGGGAAATGTTAAAATATCCTTATGAATAGGTCTTAAGTCTGAACAGACTGCTACAAGAAATTTGTTTACGTTAAAAATAATAGTTACATAGTATAGTAACATGCGTCTGTCCTTTTAGTTTTTCAAATGTGCTTTAAAAGTATTGTACTAGAAATTTTCATTTTATTGAACACACATCTGATTTTGTTTCTGTTTAGTTTTAATCGCTTGGATCTCCCACCATATAAGAGTTATGAGCAACTGAAAGAGAAACTTCTTTTTGCAATAGAAGAAACAGAAGGGTTTGGACAAGAATAAATGAGGCTTCTCCTCTTGGGGAATTCTGGTATTCACATCCCCCAGCCAAGAAAAATTGCACAGATAAGTGTAAATAAGCCGTTTGTTCTGTACAGTGAATTTTCTGAACTCTCTAACTATAAATGTTTTCTGTTGTTACAAAGAATATGCAAAAGAACTCATCCTTTTCTACTTTATTTATTATACCCTTGAACTGATTGACCAGGAAAAAGATTACCCTTAACTTTTGAGGCAAGAGACTTTATTAAAAATAAGTACCTACATTAGCGTGCCCATAGTGGCTCTAGTTTTATAGAGCTGCTCGGCTGCATCATCACAACAGCGTTCCTGCAGAAGCAATCTGGATGCCTTCACCTCAGTTCTGCCTTCTCACATGACATGTCGTATGTGGTGTGTGCAGTTATGTGGCTGTTCAGGAAGGCACTGAGGGCCTAGGCCAAATATGACTTTCAGTATGTTGACTAATGCTGCTGGCTTTTCTGAAGACAGGTGCTCAAAACTGTCAATTTATTTTAAATAAATACAATAGTTGAAAATTTCCCCTCTCTGCTGCACCACTAGGGAAATGCAGTCAAAGTAACGAATGAGCATCCTTACGTGAAAGTCATGTACTAACAGACCCAGCACCATTCATTCTAGTCTCGAGACGAGAAGGAATCTATTGAGAAGCATAGTTTTGTTTACATGTTCCTTTGGGATACTAAGTATTTGTGGGATTAAAAAAATCAGGCACATCTGTACTTTTGTTTTTAAGTTTGATGGTCTTTTAATTCATAATAAATTGATGCAATTTGATACTTAGGGACATATAAAAGGTAATGTGAACTTTTCCTTTTTTGTTTTCAACGTTTTAGTTCATTAAACTAGATGGACTGAAGAGTTCATAAGCATTTGAACTCAAATGAGTCTAATGATTTTCTATTCATGAAAATTCTATGTATCTGAATTAAATAAGCATATAAACAATCTTTTGGTCCTTTCCCCCTTTCCATATAGATTATTTTTGTCCTAAGTAAATAACTTTTTGTTATCAAAGGCATTTGCTGAACTACAAAGTTGTATAACAAACAGGGCTTCCTAATTAATACAAAAATTTAAATTTGTATCATTTCAATATGCACTGTAAATTTCATTTACTTAAAATTTTTTTATGACCACAGAATTGACATCTTAGAATGTTAACACATTTCACTGCTGAATATGTACAAAAATTAGTATACAATCTAATTTCCCTAAAGTTTGTTTTGCCCAAATTTTTTTATCTATATATTAGATTGTGTTCTGTATTTTTTCAAAACTCACAGTAAAGATGCAATAAAGGCAGTGATCCAGTTGGTTCAATAGACTCCTTTCCCAAATCCTAACCGCTGACATGGGTTATTTTCAAGCCTAAAGAATTTCTTTTTTTAATCTAACATATATGACAAGTTATGTCATATATGACAAGTTATGTCATATAAGGTGGTGGAGAGTGATAACTGGTCTTCAAAGTGCTACTAAAGTTACACCTGAAAAGAGCTGAGTGTCAGACACACACACACAGAGGTGCCCCAGCTGGACGAGTCTGATGACTGAAGACAGGAGGTTTTCATGGGTCTGGTCCCCTCCCCACTTCAGGTAAGAAATTGTTGTGACCAAATGGGCCAACATAACCCCGATCAGCTTTCTGGAGAGGCTGTCCCCCTTCCATGACGATGACAGAAATGCAGGCCTGCAGGCAGGATCCCCTGTCCTGACTGGTCCCAGTACAGACAGCTCCCAACGGAGGCTCAGCGACATGCAGCACGAGCAAATGGATCACAGGCACACCACACCTTCATATACCATATTAGTTGCTGGCCTTCCTTGGACAGACACTACAAGTGGTTTTGTTCTCAGTCCCTCCTCAGCAGTTAGAACTGAAAGGTCTGAAAAACTGTTAAACCTGCAGCCTTGGCTGGCCCACCTACCCAGCTCCTGTTAGCCTCAGAGGCAGACAGGGTGGCATGTGTCAGCAACACTGACATTGTAATTCACCCCCCTCCAACATACATACTTTTCTTAATCCACTGAACTTAAAAGCCATACTTGTGTTCTATGCTTTTCCCTTAACAGATCACATCCCTAGGTGACCTCATCAGAGGGCCTTTCACCATCTTGAGGCTCCTCTGCACCTACTACATGCTCTCCAGTCACAAAACACAATTCAATGCTGAGTGCAGGAGATTTGTCATGTGAACCCCATGGGCCTTGCCAAAGTAATCACAGTGATACCCAGTCACATAGGCCAAAACAGTGTCTAGAACGAGCTTGCACAAAAGCAAAAAAAGCCACCAAAATAATGTTCTACCAACAAAAAAAGACAAGTCCAAAAGTGGCATCTCCTACTAACTTCCAACATTTCTAAATAAAACTCCCCGATTTCCACAAAGGAAAACGCAATCAGATGACCATAGTATTTAATGTACATACTGACATTCATGGTAACTCCTTAATCCTCATGACTCCACAAACTGGGTGTTTTCTTTGTTGTAGAGTCTGAGAAAAGTCATTTCTACAAAGTCCACAGTCTATAAATAAACACTCAGTTGGGAAAACTGCCAACAAGAAGTTAAATTGAGAACTTCTGGGTTCTTACAGAATAGCAGCCAATTTCCAACTTCAGATTTCTTGTCACAGCCTCAAAAAAAGGAAACATGTCTATAAGGAGGTCCTTGTAACCACCCAGCCAGTCTGTAATGCTTACGAGACAGAACACAAACATCTGTGTATACACACAGGAGGGGAAATGAGGAAAAACAATCATCTCAAAAGAGCAGTCAGTGGTGGGACAGGAGCCCAGAGGGGCTGCATAGGAAGGAGGACAGACTGGGCTCCTGAAGTCCCAGAAGCAAGTCTAGCCCAAAGGAAGACCTGGGGCATCATACTCTTGGGAGTCAAAAAGCAGAGACTGAGGAAGTGCATAGGACCAGAACCCTGGAAGGTACCATGTCCTGGATGAGGGAGCTGCCCCTTAGTTACAGGGTAAAGACACCAGCTCTGTGACAGGCCCAACAACTGTATACCTAAGTGTCTATCCCAGAGATATGAGATGTACCTAATGATCACAGCACCAAAGATTCCCACAGCTTCAATAGATTCAGCTTAAATGAACGAGAACACCCACACAATGAAACAGTCAACAGTACAAAGAAATGAACTACTGACTGAATTGAGATGGATTAAAAGGTCAGGTACTATATGATTCCATTTATATAACTCCTGAAATTATAAAATTAGAGGACAGATGAGGATGGAGAGGTGTATATGACTGAAGAGACAGCACCAGGGAACTTGGTGATGATGAGGAATCTAGGACAGTCACAAGTCTCCACAGGTGACTAAACTGCACACAAATAACACTTCAAAGTGGATCAATCTGAACAGGGACTGACTGTGTTAGTTATACATCACTACTGGGCAAGCAAGGCAGGACACACAGGACCTCCCGGTATAAGTTTTTGCAACTTGTAATCTATAATTATTTCAAAGTTAAAAAAAAAACACACATTTTAAGCTCTGGCCAGGTACTAGCTCAGTTGGTTAGAGGATTGTCCCAACATACCAAGGTTGGAGGTTCGATCCCCAGTTGGGGCACATACAGGCATCAACCAATGAATGCATAAATAAGTGGAACAACAAACTGATGTTTCTCTCTCTCCGAAATCAATAAAAAAAAAAAGATTTTTTTTTTAAGCTCTACAGGCCCTGGCAGGCTAGCTCAGTTAAGAGTGTCACCCCGATGTACCACGATTGTGGTTTTGATCCCTGGTGAGGGTATATTAAGAATCAGCCAATGAATTCATAAGTAAGTGGAACAACAATCTAATGTTTCTCTTTCCTTTACACACACGTACAACACTCAGGAGACAGCATTTACCCAAGCCTCTTACCTCCCATTTAATTACCTGCTAATTCATCTCCAGAAAATAACATTCAAAGTCACTCTAAATGAAGGTGATAAATGTCAAGTTGGGCACAGAAGATCCAACATAATTAACTGGGGGTCCTTGAAAATCAGGTGGACCAGTGGTTCTCAAAGTGGGTTCAGTAAGGCCCACTGAGTAAGAGTCAGTCTAAGACAGGCGTGTCAAACTCATTTGCACCGGGGGCCATATCAGCCTCACAGTTGCCTTCAAAGGGCTGAAAGTAATTTTAGGGCTGTGTAAATGTAACTACTCCTTAACTAGGGGCAAGGAGCTCAGCGCTGCTGCCAGGTAGAAACAAGGTGGAGGGCCATGGGCTTCTGTTTGCCCCCTGGGACCTAAGACAACTGGGCTGGCTGCTTCACAATCCCTGCTAAGAAAAGATGGAGGAGCACTTTAGATTTTACAAAATGAAGTTGGAAAATCAAATGCAATACACAATGTTTGCATCCTGGTTTTTAAGTATGTAAGACATTTTGGAACACTTGAGGAAATTTAAAGGACTGGGTATGAGATGATAAGGAATTGGATTTCTAGTTGAGATCATGGATTTGTGAAAGAGGGCTGTATTCTGAGGTGATGAAGTATCTAGGGATGAAATATGTCATCTACAGTTAATTTCAAGATTGAGGAATATACATAACCATATACACAGAGAAGGGCAGAGCCACTGCTTTGTTTTCTTTTGTGTTTGAGAACACACAGAACATACAGCACATCATCCCCTCCCCACCCCACTTCAACACCATACCTCCCTAACCCTCTGAGGAGCTCCCCACACATACACTCTCACATTCAAGATCCTCTTTTTTTTATAAGCTTCAGACTTTGCAGGGTGGCATCCAGCCCCAAGGAAGCAGCATGTCTGCCTATCTTAAACATCTTACATTCCATCTCTCCCTCAAGTTCTGGGTTGCCTTCAACCCATTAGGGAACAGAAGTTGGGCTCTGTCAAGTCCCAGATCAACCCCTCTTGTGAGACAGTCACATCACACATGGAGAACACTCATTTCCAGTTCCCTCCTGAGGCAGCCTGGCTCCCAGATTTAACTGCTTTATACCCAGAACCCTCAATTCCCAACCTCCTAACTTTCACTGCCCCCTCTCTGCAAGATTTCAACTGGGAACCAGTCCAACTTGAAAATGCACCCTCTCAGGTGCTCCTCCTCATGGGCTTTCCTTCCTGCTCCCCTCCATCCCATGTAATCAGTCCTCAAATGTCACCCCACCTGGAACTGCTAGTGTCCCAGACACATGGTAACCACTCCCTGAGCCATGGAGACACCTCTACCCTCATAGCAATTATTTCTTTTGACTTGTTATTTGTGAAGAACCTAGAATTTTGTATATTTGTTAAATGGTCACAACATTAAAAAAAAAAACAGCCACAGAACAGTTATGGTTAACATACTTATAATTTGATGAAAAAACAGAGTTTCCTAGATTTCAGGTGTTTTCTTTCCTCTCTGAAAAATTCTCAATTCTTGCCACTGAAACCTGTAAGCAACTGAGCAGCTTCTGTCTGTATCTAAAAAGGAAAAATACATGTTATAAATAGACAGTAGAACGTGTGCAGTTTAAGTCCATAAGGTAGACTGCAGCTTCTAATAGTTTCCAAAAATTGGGACAGCACATTTTAATAAAATTTCTTAACAGTGACTCTTCCACACAGGAGAACCACCCACCCATCCCTTGACATTCATTTTAGAAATCTCATTTGATTAGCTACGTATGTCAAACAGGAATAACTCAGTATTGCAGCAAGGAATTCATAACATCTGTTGATAGTAACTAAGCATATATTGTACAGAAATTAGCATAAATGTTAATAATTCATGTTTGAAATGAACACTGTTTTCAATATGCATTTGGACAAGTTATGTTTTTAAAGTTCTTAATTCACTTTTATGTATAAGAGTGCCTCAATGGAAACCTATCTGCCTTACTTCACTGGAGACATTACCTGTTTATCCTCCTCTGTGTGTGCCGGGTAGTCCTTGGCTTTCAATAGCCAGAAAGCAGCAAGCTTTTTGTTTTGCAGCTTCAAATATGTCTTTCCTAAAAGAAGCAAGTTTTTGCTGTAGAAGTTTGGATCCACTGTTCATAAGAAAGAAAAAAAAATTAGAAGAAACAATACTGCTCTTATTTTTAAAGGCTTTATTTTTTGGTCTAAATTCCAAAAATAAATTTGTGTGGTCAATAAATGATTAGGCTAACTGGGATACTCTTTTGTTCGGCTAAGTATTCCTTATCTCCAAAAAATGTGTAAAACAAGGTGTATCTACTATGTGCTGGGACTCTATTACACACACCTTTCATTTCATGGCATTTTATAAAGTAGGTGCTTCATCCAGTCACTGGGAGACAGGCCATCTACCACAGGACAGGGACTTTCCTTTATCACCTTTTTCCCCTGGTACACCCTAAAAGCCTAGATAGAACATAGCATGCACTCAGCAGATGTTTGCTTAATGAGACATCGTGATACACACACTGTGCCAACACATACTGGATGAGAGCTGCCCTTACGCACAGATGAAACAATCTGCTCTTTTGGAATTTATAACGAAAAGGAGGAATATGAGCACAATGAAATATAGTGTAAGAAAGAAAAGATGAGAAACCGAAGAAAAAAGCTACTAACTCTAAGAGGTTACACCTGGGCTGAATTGGAGGCCGAGTATGGTTTTAAACAGAAAAGGGGAGAATACTGTTGGCTAAGGTAAAAATGCCAACACAAAGCCTATGAATGGAAGCATGGTTTGGTCTCACAAACTTCATTAATTCTATGTACAGTTTCGGCGTATCAGCTTGGGGACATCTCTCCTCAAATCACACTTCTTCCTGGATACAATTTAACTTCATTTGCTCCTTAACCCAAAATTGTTTTCCTTCCTTCATGTTAACATATTTGCAAGATGACATGTGGATGTACTTAAGGTTTCCTTGTGGTAAAGTGCAAGTCATTCATTCATTGATTCATCTCTCTCGTTCAGCAAATTTGCCCAGGACCAGGCTAAACAGCAAGGATGCAATTGTGAGCAAAAAAAGGCCCCATCTTCCCTGCATTTAGCTGTAGACATGTGGACAAGTATTCACACTGTGGAGTAACAAGAACCCCAATGGGAGAGCTTAAAGGCTCTTAGGGCAGAGGAGGGACTTCTAAACAAGACATGGCCACAAGGAAAGGCTTCCTCATGCAAGTGACCTTTAAGGTAAAATATGAGATCAGTTAATTAGGATTTTAGCTCCAGGAGAGCAACACCATGTTTTCCTCAATACTCCTAATCCTTCATTCTCTTTTTAACCCTTTTAGGAAACTTCATTCCCAGATTAATATTCATGATATGTAAAACTACCATCATGAGGATACCAATGGAAGGCAGTAACAATAAATTGGAATTAATGTATTAGATAGTTAACACTTAAACAATTATTCAGAAAAAGTGTATTCTTTTTAAATGTTTTGCTACGCTGGCAGGGTAGTTTGGTTAGAGCATTGTCCCAGTATGCCAAGGTTGCAGGCTCAATTCCTGGGGTTAGGGCAACATACAAGAATCAATCAATGAATGCATAAAAATAAACAGAACAACAAATTGATGTTCTCATTCTCTCTGAAATCAATAATTTTTTTTTAGTTGCTTTGCTATCATGAAAGCATTTGGACAAGTCCATATGAGTAGGTACTCAAATTTAATAAACTGTCTTTAATTTTTCTGATTAAGTTTTATAAAAATATATTTGCAAGTTTTCTGGTGTATTTGGTAACACACGCTTATGTCCCTTCTCTAGTTGTGCTAATATTAAAAAGGATAACATAGGATGGGCTGGTGTCACTGTGTAGGCTGCTGTCTCTTCTGAGCAGGAGTGACATGAAACTCTTCTGCAACAGGGTAACTGCCCTGGTTTAAAACCAGAGTTCCCATGTAAATACCTCTAATTAGCTGAGTGATCTTGAGTGAGACAGTTAACATGTGAAGTCTCTGAGTTACATCAAATGAAAGACCATTCCAGAATGGCAGATCTAAACGCAATAGGGGCTATTTCTTACCCAAGTGCTCTTTACTGAATAAAGAATTTAAGAATTAAAGCATTTAAGAATTGTTTGACAATATGTAGTACAAAGGTGTATCAGAATAAATAAAGTATTTTTGCTTTAAAATTTTTATTCATAAAATTTTTATTATTCACAATTTTAATACTAATATGTGAAATATTTTACCTTGCTCTGCCCTTTGAAAGTAGCCTAAGGCCTGTAAAAACACAAAGAACCCAAACATAATGAAAAAGATTAAAACAGACTCAATATTAAAAATTTTTCTCTCAAAATCTATTCCTATATTAAATATAAGCCAGGAAGTAAATGAAAACATCTTAAAATAAGGGTCAATTCATCAACAGTGAGAGCTAACATGGCAAAACTGAACATAACACTTAAATCCCCAGAGCACAATAACATGGGGACCCTTCTAGCCATGACTTGTCCCAAAGCAGCATCACATGCAGAGGAAAGAAGAGTGTTCACGTGCAACTAGGCTATTTTGATCTTTCTCATTTTAAGTCCTAACAATGACTACAAGGGAGAACTAGATAAAAATCAAAAGCAGAATTTACTCAGTGATACATATGTTGTTCCAGTGAATGTTTGAAGTCCTTTATTGTTGAAATTCCTATATAAAATGTTATTGTGAGTCTGAAACTGCTTTTTCTTTTTAACTTGCTTAAAGTTCTGACAATTGATTTATTAAAACCATAGTTAATTTGTTGTAAAACAGAGCTATCTTTCTTCTTAGAATGCATTCTTTTAAATAATACTTCCCAACTGTGCTCTAACTGTATACCTCGGGGAAAAAAAACAAAACAAAACATCTCGTTATTATACAAGTACTGGGAAAGCTACTTCACAACTGCCTATTTCCTTGCTCTGAAAATTTTGTGACGAGTAAACCCAAAATGTTTGCCCAGAAATCCTTTTCAAATTTTATTTTTAACAGGAAAAGTAAAAGGCCTTGAGAAAATAACAGCATATGAGCCTTTCAATATAACGGTTTTAAAAAAGTTATCAATATAAAGTCATGCTTTATTTTGCAGGTAAATGACTTATGTAGAACGTGTCCCTAAAACATGCTGAGGAACAGTTGCTCTATTTTCTGTTCTATTTGATGACTCTATTAAATAATAGTATAAATTTCAAACAGAAAATGCAGCTGTTAGCCATTGGTTACTTTAGTTGACAATACACCAGCATTATGAGCCTCCACCCAGAGAAACTGCACTCAGAGTCATGGACACAGTGAAGCCTGTGCCGGCCACACTGACCAGTTCAGAGGGAGAGCCCTGCAAATGCAGCGCACTTCAGAGGTCAGTACTAACTGTGCCAAGGACATCACATACCTCCTCATAGGTGGAGCTGGGAGGGGCTGCAAACAGCATGTTGGCAACTCTTCTTTGATACCAAGGCATTTCGGCAAACGTGTAACACCTAAAGAAGCAAAACATTCATACATCGAATTGTACCTTATCTTCTCTTAAGGAGAATCAAACAGTCTGTTTTAAACAATTCCTAGTGGACATAATACTTAGTAGGTAAACAGTCATACTGAATTATGCAGAGGCTGACATTTATGCTGACCCATCAATTAGGGTGTATTTTGTGATCAAATATGAAAGTTCACAACAGTACTAGTAATAACAGTGTCATTCGCCCAGAGTGCTCATGATATCCCAGGTGCTGAGTTCAGTGAGTTCCTCTCAGCTTACAACTAATGAAATAAGACCATTACCCTATGTTTTTACATGAGAAAAAGTAACTCAGAGAAGTTAAAAAGGATTAAGAAAAATGACAAAACTAAACATGATATGCATAGAAAATTATGGCAGCCAACAATTTTAAGTGCATATGTTTAAATGGATGAGGAAAATGAGCTGACATCCAAAGATCTTGACACCTTTCTGAAGTGAGTAGGAAGAAAGTGCTGGGTCTTCGACTACGTCTAAACTCATGTTTACTCTCTAGCACCTGACTCAGTGACTGCAGACATTTGGTTAGTTTAGTATGTCCTTTGTCCTGAAGATTTCCCTCTCTGAGAAGTTTGTTTCAGGGCAGTTTACACTGTCACCTCTTAGAAGACAATAAATATTTAGCCCTGAAGACTACACACAAAGAAGTCAGCGCTAGGACTGTGTTCAGAAACTCTTTAACAAGTAAACAAAATGAAGCACACTGGACAAGGTTACACAGAAACAAGATGACATTCTGAGTCAAGTGACTTGTTCTCAGATGCGCTCAAGGTGCGGGGGTCATCTGAGGTTCCCTCCCTGTGCACCTCCACAGTGGTTAGTGAACCAATTTCACTTTACCTAGTAAACAGTCATTTTCATCACAGGGAATTTTAAAGTCTACCATAAAGTTCTAATACCTTTTCAGTCTTAGTACAGTCATCCTCCCTAATCCATGGTTTCCTTTCTGCACCTTCAGTTACCATGCTCAACTGTAGTCCCAAACTATTATATGGAAAATTCCAGAAATAAACAATTCATAAGTTTAAATTGCATGCCCTTCCAAGTAATGTGATGAAATTTCACGCGACCTGCATAGTCCCACCCAGGACCTGAATCATCCCTTTGTACAGCGTCCTCACACTATAGACACTCCAGCCCATTAGTCACTCAGTAGCCATCTGTTATCAGATCAATTGTTGAGGTAATGTGTTTATGTACAGGTCACCCTGATTTTACTTCCTAAAAACCCCAAAGCACCAATTAGTGGTGCTGGCAATTCAGATACTTCAAAGAGAAGCTGTAAGCATGCCATTTAAGTGAAAAAGGTGTGTACAGGAAAAAACCCAGCATATACAGAGTTAGTTACCATCTGCAATATCAGGCAGCCACTGGGGATCTTGGACATATGCCCCATAGATAAGAGGGGATGACTGTACCTGTTTCTAAATGATCTGAATAACAATGTTTAACATGATCACAATCAAATTTAGTATTTTCTAATAATACAGGCACAACTGCTAATTAATTTAACGAATTAAAGCACTCCTTACTGCCAAGTAGTATTTAAAAATATTTTACACTATCAAATAAGGTCATACTAAATACTACTGTAATATTTATTCAAAGCAATTTTCTTACCAAACACCCATTAGGTGAATTGAGGTAGCATCTTTAGGGTTCAATTCAATTGCTTTCTAACAAGAAATGAGAAAATGAATCATTTGTTTTTGAAACAGCAATAGGAATTTCACTATGTTTACTGAAGAAGCCATGATTTAAAAAAGATTTTTTGCAACCC